>SNQJ01S0118757.1:0-27362 GCA_010110895.2 Picea sitchensis
GAATGAGATAATAGATTAATATTTATTGTCTAATTTAATTAAGGGAAAACTAGATTAGACACATGTTTCTTGTTGACTTTTCAACACCCTGAAGCTTCGAAGTCCTAGATTGAAGGACAATGGTATATATGGTGATTGATCGAGAGACATTAGATACACTAGCATTTGTTCTTCGATGGTTCGGTTAATCGGAAAATCGGAAAAATTGAGACATGAATCCAAGGGTTAAGGAACTCCCAAAGTCCCGAAGTCTGGAGTGAATCCTTACCGTCCAATGCTAGGTACATGTGTCTGTAGATCCAAGTATTCATAATTCTATCATTCAAAAGGTGGTGGTTGAAATTTTTGAAGGTATGAAAAGTCTTGAACTCCCAAATCCGGAGTTAATCCTAACCATCGTTGACGATAAATCCAGGACCGTCAGATATGTGGGTTTTGGACTTCATGAAATCAAAGGAAATGAGAGTTGTAACATCTAAAACCTTTGAATCCTAGAGCCCCAAAGTTCCTTATGGCCATAGATCTGAGAAAGTTGTGAGAATTGTTGACCTTTTAGTATTTTAGGATTTAGCTCTTCGACTAAGTGAAGTGGTAACTGTTAAGGATTACAAAGACCCCAAAATTCCAAAATCCCAGAGTAAACGTCATCCATACATATAATGATTGATTGAGGACTGTTAGATATCTGTGAGCCTTATTCCTTTGGAGGTTCGGCCATTCGACACTCCAAAGGAAAAGTGATCTGAAATTGATCTTTTAAAGACTATGGTTAAGTTTATGCATGAGTTGATTTACCACTTAGGAATTAAGAGAAGAAGAAGATTTTAATGAAAGAATATTTCATCCATCATAAAGAATGTAGAACAAAAAATATACATAAGGAATATCAAACCATAAAACCAAGCTTGATAATGGAGTTCGACACAAGTTTGCCTACGTCTTCAGGCCTTTGTCTCAGTGGGGGAGGCTTTGTTATTAATCTTCAATGTTGAAAAATTACATCAGAAGTATCTCAAATGGATTAAAAAATGGCTTTGATGAGTTCTTCTTGACCTCAAGAGTCCAACACAACTAATGACATTAAAAAAGGATGAGCGTAGATCCCAGAAATGGCCTCTGAAGCTTGCTTCCTCAATGGATTCCCTGCATAAAAATGGCTTTATCTTCCAAAATCTTCAACATTCTATTGTTCCGAACTTCCCCAAGATATGACCTCTTTATGGGCTCCAGATCCGCTCTTTTTGGCCAAAAATCCACAAAAATCAGCAAAAACTCCATTAATATAAGGTAAAAACCAAAAATTTGGCAAACAATCTACTTAATCCCCCAGTTAGGGTGTGCCCCCACCTTCTATGGTCATATGAGGGCCATGTGGCCTAGTTCTAAGGGGTGCACCTCCCTTAGCTGGAAAAGGTGCTTAAGTTTAAATTTATGAAAAGTAGTTTTTTTTTTCTAAAGTAGTAATTCACCCTTTGTGGCTAGCTCATTGTGCTTAAGTCATTTGAAAAGGCAGGTCATTGTGCAGGTTAAGTAATTCTCCCTTTGTGGAAGCTCATTGTGCCCATGGAGTCCAACAATATAAATTTTACCTTTTTAAGGTCTTGACCATGGTGACATGTGGCACCCTTGGATTGGACCATGTGTCAACCCATGGTTGTCCAATCTTTTGCCACATGGACTATCAAAACTTTGACACTTGTCATCATGAACCCTTGCCACTTGTTATGACCTATTGATACCACATGTTTTCATCTGATGGCTTCCACTTGTCGAATTCAGAGGCTTCCACTTGTTTTAATCTGAAGTTGCCACATGTCCCTTTGACCCTTTGACTTTTTGCCAAAGAAGACCAAATTTTCCAACTGCCATAACTTTCTCATACGAAGTCCATTTTTCAATCCGTTTGCACCAAAAGAAATCTTACAAAGAGCACTTCACAATAATGTAATTTTCTTGCGAATTTGATAACTTTGAGTTTTAGGCCTTCCTGGATCCATTTTGGATCATTCCTCCCCACTAGGACCTTTTGGTCCTCCAAAAGGGTATTAACTAGTCATCAAGTGCAGGATAGGCCTCTCCACTTGTGCTTTGTCTTTAAACTATGTATTGTGCATGATTCACATCATAATCAATTGAATAATAACCATGTCAACTGAAAGCATATTGTTAGCCATTTGAACTCGTTCACATCTTACTGAATCCACTACCATCCATGTAGAAAACATTAGCATCGAAAATATCAGAAATATGACTGAAACTGAACCAACATGTTTGATGTGCTTGCACGACATTAGCTTATCTTGAAGCAACGTATGAATGAAATTCCATTCTACAACCATCTCATGTTCATGCTTAAGATCAATTGCTTTACTTGGCACAATTATAGGTGTGTTTCTTGCATAATCTTCCTTCCTCAGTTGTTCTATTGTTTGAAGAGATTGGTTTTATTTTATGTGATGAGAATGTACAACATATTCATTACCTTCTTTAGTTAAGTGGTATTGATTCCATTCGTTGTAGAATATTTCTTTGTGATCATACAAATAAGGGATTCCTGAGACCATTCCACATGTTTCTAGTGGCACCACATCACATGTTACTTCATCCACATACTTAGTTTTAATTTCAAAATTTATGATACATTTCTTTGTTATGGGCAATTTTTGATCTTTGCTTATCCAATTTAGTGAATAGGGTTTGTGATGCATCTTAGTGTTTAATCCCAATTTCTTAACCACTTCTTATGAAATTTAGTTAGACTGAGATCCACTATATATTAATGTATTAATCTTAGTATGTTTCATTATGACCCTTATGTGAAACAATTTACTTCTAGAATCATAACCATCACCAATTTTTCCTTTCAAACCAACTGTTGTGAGTTTAGTCTCATCACCTAAATCATACCCCAAGTATGTTGGTCGTGTTGTTGTTGCAACTTTTTTCCTCCCTTTCCTCTCTTTGAACCACTTTAGTCTCTTCTATGGGTGTAATTGTCAGTAATGT
The DNA here is from genome assembly GCA_010110895.2 of Picea sitchensis. Taxonomy (NCBI): domain Eukaryota; kingdom Viridiplantae; phylum Streptophyta; class Pinopsida; order Pinales; family Pinaceae; genus Picea; species Picea sitchensis. Next base: position 3,007 of record SNQJ01S0118757.1, read on the forward strand.
TCATCATCATGCCCTTCTTTCTTGCAATGCTTGCAAGAGAGCCTCTCTTATTTCATTGTCACTGAATTTTCTTTCTTCCCATTCGCTTTTCCTTTGCCATCCTTCTTTGAAGATGATTCCCCTGATATAGTAACTCCGGTTTTCCCTGCTTCAATATACATTTCTTGAACAAAAACCTCATCAATATTAGTAGGTCCAAACATAAATATACTATTATGAATATAAGCAAGAAAACCTCCTATATACTTCATAAGAGTTTCTTGTGTAGTCAATGGAACATCTAACATCAAAGCCAAATTATGAAATCCATTTGTATATTCCTGCACTGATTGTCCTTTTCTTAATTTAAGACTTTTCCATTCAATTAAAGCCTTTTCCATATACCCCAAAGGATAGAATTGTTTTCTAACTATGGAAATAAAATCATGTTGTGATGGAAAAATCTTACCAACTTGCTGAGTTCCATGTTGCATCTTACTTTGCCACTAGATGAGAATTGTGCTTTCAAGACGAAGTGATGCCAATCTAATTTTGGTTGCCTCATCTTTGATTTGCGGCACATTACAATATACCTCCATCTATCTAACCCAATTATCAAGTTTCTCATCATTAACGTCACCATCATACATAGGTAAAAAGAAAATTACATCAAGTTTAAGTAATGGCATATCAGGATTATGTTTATGAGAATGTTTTATTGCAGTAGAATTTGAACTTGTACTTGAAGAAGAAGAAGATGGAGATGAAGGAGGTGAAGGAGGATTTTTAGTAGGGTCCTCTCCTTCTTCACTTTTGGCTTTCTTTGAAGATTCCCCTTGAACTGGTCTCTTACATTCCAATTAATCATCATACAACACTTTTACCATCTTCGACATGGAAAAGAAAGTTCTTTGAAACTCTCTTTCGCTTTGAGAAAGTCCTTCTTCAAATGCCATTTTCTCACTTTGAGTTGTCCTCTTTATTGATCCAATCTCAGGATCCCCTTATAGAAGATCAACTTCACCACAACTTAGATTTTCCCTGGTAATCATGCAAACTCAAACAACCAATTGTCAACCTGCTTTGATACCACTTGATCCGAAATTGATCTTTTAAAGACTATGGTTAAGTTTATGCATGAGTTGATTTACCACTTAGGGATTAAGAGAATAAGAAGATTTTAATGAAATAATATTGCATCCATCATAAAGAATGCAGAAAAAAAAATAGACATAAGTAACAACAAACCATAACACCAAGCTTGATAATGGAGTTCAACACAAGTTTGCCTATGTCTCCTGGCCTTTGTCTCGGTGGAGGAGGCTTTCTTATTAATATTCAATGGTGAAAAATTACATCATAACTATCTCAAATGGATTACAAACTATTATGGATGTGTTTTTTTCGACCTCAAGAATCTAACATAACTAACGGCAATGAAAAAGGATGAGTGTAGCCGCCAAAAATGGCCTCCGAAGCTTGCTTCCTTAATGGCTTCCCAACATAAAAATGGCTTGATCTTCCAAAATATTCTAAATTTTGCTGTTATGGACTTCCATGGACTACCAAAACCTCTGGTTTATATATATTTTGAATTGGGGGTCGAAATACAACTTCCCCACAAGATCTGGCCTCTTTCTGGGCTCCAGATCCACTCTTTTTAGTCAAAAATCCACAAAAAATTAGCAAAAAATCCTTTAATATAAGGTAAAAACCAAAAATTTGGAAAAAACTATGCTTAAGCTCCCAGTTAGGGTGCACACCCTCCTTCTAGGGTAATATGAGGGCCATGTGGCCTATTGCTAAGGGGCACACCTCCCTTAGTTGGAAAAGGTGCTTAAGTCATTTGAAGAGGCAGGTCATGGGATCAAATCCCATGGAGTCCAACAATATAAATTTTACATTTTTAAGGCCTTGAACATGGTGACATGTTGATCCAGGTGGATATCGGTGGCCACCTACCTTTTCCAAATGGTTCAAAACAGTTTTCTAGCAATTTTGGCAATTTACTATTTTTAGCAAGTTTTAACTTCCGGGGCCATTTTGAGGGCCCAAATGAATGTTTTTCTAGATAGAAGTTCTCAATGATATCCAAAGGCATGATTTATCCCCCAAAATGAATCTACTCGATGATACCTTTCCAACGAGCTATCACACGCCCAAAACGGAGATCGTATGCAAAAGTTACGACCCCGGGAAGTTGATGTACTCACTTACCCAAACGGGCCCACATGACTTTTGGCGCTTCATCTCCTAGGGTTAGGTTTTTGGATGTCTAGGGTTTTTGGCATTCCTACTTATTGTAAAAATGCCTTCAGAGCCTCATTTTAATCATCTTCTTGTGAATGCGAGTAGCCATCACATCTCTTCTCAGAGATAAGCTGCCACCATTCTAGCGAGTCTTTCACTCTATATTTTTACAGTCTATACATTTATTTCATTAATATAAATCATGTATTACTGTATATCTGTGTTTATGGTTGCATCTCTGATACATTTATGTTATATTATTGAATACCTGCGATATCTCTGTGCATTTCTTTATTATATCTCTGATCGCATTTCGTGCCGAAAATAATCCGGATCACATGTGGCACCCTTGGATTGGACCATGTGTCAGTCTATGGTTGGCCAATATTTTGCCACATGGAATATCAAAACTTTGACACTTTTCATAATGAACCCTTGCCACTAGTCATGACCTAGTGATACCACATGTCATCACCTGATGGATGACACTTGTCAAATTCAGAGGCTGCCACTTGTCATAATCTGAAGTTGCCAGATGTCCCTTTGACCCTTTGACTCTTTGCTGGAGAAGACCAAATTTTCCAACTACCATAAATTTCTCATACGACGTCCATTTTTCAATCCATTTGCACCGCTGGAAATATTGTGATGAGAAATTCACAATCATGTCAGTTTATTGAGCATTTGACAACTTTGATTTTTAGGCCTTCCTGGATCCATTTTGGATCAAAAAGGGGTTGTGGTTTCAAAGTAATAAAACTCCCATAGTTTTTATCTCTAGAGTAAAGGACAGTCATTGAATTTTAGGAGGAGTGTAATCCATTAGATCTCTGATCTCTTCGGCGGTTCGGTGGTCCAAGTGAATAGTCTAAGGTTGTGAAAGAGGGAAAACCACAAAGTCCAGAGTTCTGTAGTGGATCTCCACCGTAGAAACTCGTGTAAGGAAAATCTATGCCAACTGTTAGATTAGAATCATAAAAATTACTAAGGAAGGAAGAAGAGTAGGGTTAACCTACAACTGTCGGTCAACTCATCTCATGACCAGTTTTGACCGGTAATCACTTCAGGTGGAAGGGAGTGTTAAGGCTAACTACCTCCAGAGCTTTGGAGTCCTAAAACTTTGAATAACGCCCTTTGACTAGTGTTGGGTTCTATCCCAACGTCACATGCATGACCTTGCTAAGGATAAGGGCTTACACACTACATGTTAGAAGTCAACTCCTGAGACTATAACATGCCTCCCTCAGTCCTGGAACTTTGCATTTAAATTTGATTTAACACAAGAATTCATGGTGTGGCTAACTCAGGTTCCACAACGAAATTGACTGAGGAAACACGAAATAGTTAACTTAGGATTTCAATGAATATTATCCAGAGACTCACGATATAGTCGGAACCACATCCTCATGTGACAGGAGAGCAAGGCACTGTTAATTTCCTAACATAACCTCAACTAAAACTATGCTCACACATACATCAATTATGGATGAAAATAAATACTTTAAGCATAGACTATATACAATAAGAGTCACATTCTATAATGAGAGTCAGACCGCTCAATTAGAGTATGGAAAATGTTTGAAATTACAAAGGGGATTAAAATATAACGTTGTAACTGTTAAAATTTTGGTAGCAAACGCAATACTGGCACTCTGACCTTATGATGATTTTACAGTGACTTAATAAATCTATCATACTAATATACTCGTAATATACATGAAATCAAAATATAAAATACCAGAAACCAATGAACCCTGTGGGTTGAATATGTCCTTCACTTGCTAATCACAGATACTTCACCAATACCTCCCAGCTAACGCTAGGGATACTCTCCTTCCTCCTTAGTCCCTCGAGCCACAAAGGGGCCAAACACAAAAACCATAACACAATAACTTCCAAGATTTCTTCTCAAGGAAGAGCTTCAACTCTTTTCACAAGCCCGGAGTCCGAACTCTCACAAGTAAAAACACAGTCAATCGAAAATTCGGCAGCATAATAGTGTTTACCCAAAAATTCTGATCCCCTTCCCTTCTATGTCAATTTATTTATATAATTCTTCCTCACAGACATTTATCCCTCATGCATAATTCATTAATTTTTAATAATTTAGTTAAAGGATTATTCACCCACTACAGGTGTCTCATTTTCCCTAGGTTTCACAAGTATTTCCTCTTTTATTCTTATTTAAAATCCACTTTTCCTCACATTTCCCCATGTGTTCCTAATTTTCCTCTTAGTTATCTCTTAGTTACCAATTCCCTTAATTAATAGGTGTCTCCTAACTAGCTTTTAATTAGAGTTGGATTAGGAGTCTTCTTAGTTAAGCTAGGGTTGGTTGACTCAAAATCTATTCTATGCACAACCCATTCTCTCAAGTTGTTATTTATTTATAAATAAACATTCATTTTTAATAATTTCATGAACACATGTGCATTTTATCAATTCTTTAGGTATTTACTCACTATTTCCTAACATTTGATTTCCTTCAAATCTTTACTCATGTCACCATTCGATTTTTTCTTTATTTAAATTTTAGACTTTGACTCAGACTTATGTTTGGATTTAATAATTAATAATCTATTGTTTAATTAATTATTTTAATCCAACAAGGTCTAATCATTCCAATGTTTTCCTAGGCCACCTATGTTTATTGACTTGGGTTTCAATTGCATGGCGTTCCCTTCAAGAAACATCTTCGTTCTCCAAAGGTGCCACTCGCATTGACTTGTTTTTGGAAGTTTGTCCAACCCCTTGGAGTGAAAACTCCATCCGGTCGACCTTGTGAGACTAAGGGCTTCTAAGGAATAATGACTCCACCTTATTGCACGCCCCTTAGAAATATTCATGAGCGACTGTCTCATTCTGTCCTCACGACATCGTGGACCTCTCGAACTAGGTAATCGTTAACCTAACATTCAAGCCATAGAGGGAGCGCTAGTAGGCTATGACAGGGACTCTGTCACACCTCTCCCTCAATTTCTATTTTATGTGCAAGGCCCATTTACTCCTTTGTAAGTCGGATTAGCAAGCATCGTCAAGCCTGCATCCACTGACAAAACCTTTGTCAAAAATCCATACACATAAATCATACTAACATCCATCATACATCATATGTGCGTAATAATGAAATACTCAAACAATATAATCCACTCCCTAAATCAATCTAGAGTCCATGGAATCCCATTGATGCCATCAACATCATAACCTATCATGTGTCCTGCACACTCAGGACGACTTGTTAAAAGCACTTGTCAACATATATATACATCAATATAATATATCACCTATAACACCTCAACATCATCATATATAACCCATAATTTGAATGAAATCACAGTGTTCCATAACCTAATCACTTGCAAGCAAGTGTCCTCAAAGAATAAGTCAATAATAGTATGCTCAATAGAGATGGATGTTACATACACCCCCTCTTGTTTTAAACTCCATCCCGAAGTTTGTACAATATATGTAAAATCATGTAAAATCATGTATCTGATATAGATCTATATGTCTAATCTATCAAACAAGTAAGGAAACTATTGACGCATCTCATATGCGTCCTCCCAGGTAGCCGAGTGTGGACTATAATTGTCCCACTTTACCTTGACCTGATCGATTGTTCGACGTCGCAGCTGTCAAATGTGATGGTACATAATGCATATTGGCTCTGCTATGAGAGCACCCTCATTCGACACCTACAAATAACTCATGTCAATAACATGTGAAGGATCACTAACATAATGTCTCAAAACAGATACATGAAATACATCATAAATACGCGTCAAAAAATCAGGCAAGGCTAGACGATAAGCCATGGGTTCTTTCTTTTCCACTACTTTGAAGGGTCCCATGACCCTAGGAGATATTTTATCACCCTTTCCAAACTTGATTGAAATATTCTATGGTTTTACCCACAAGATCCACATCAACATAACTCTTCTGCCGATCTTGCGCTTATTTAATCCTTTGTTTCATTGATTTCATATACTCTTCCATTTCTTGAATCACCTATGGTCCTACCATCACCCTTTCCTCAATTCAATCCCAACATAATAGCATTCGACACGGTCGCCCTTAAAGAAACTCAAACAGTGTAATCTTAAGCGTACTCTAATAGTTGTTGTTTTATGCAAGTTCTACTAGTGGTAAGAATTCTTCCCAACATTTTGGTTGGTCCATTACATAGATATGCAACATATCCTTCAACTTCTATTTTGTCCTTTCTATTTTCCCGTCTGTCTCTGGGTGATAAGTTATGCTAAAGTTTATTTTTATTACCAAATCCTCTTGGAAACTGGTTCAAAACCATCCTGTAAACATTGATCCTCGATCAGATATGATCTTTCTTGGTACTCCATGTAATCTTACAATCTCATCGACAAATACTCTAGCTATTTCTGGAGCTTGATACATCGTATGCATAAGAATAAAGTGTGCACTCTTTGTTAGAGTGTCAACTACCATGAAAATCGAATCATGCCTTCTTATCGTCAATGAAAATCCAATGATAAAGTCCATCGAAATGACCTCCCATTTCCATTTTGGAATAAAATGTGGCTATAACAATCTTGTTGGATGTCTATGTTCAACCTTCACTTGCTAACATTCTAGACATCTTGCCATGTAACTGACTATGTCTGCTTTCATTCCTTTCCAGAAGAATAAAGGCTTAAGGTCTTCCTTCATATTCATGAATCCTGGATGAGCCATGTATACTGCTTGATGCGCTTCACTCAATATCAAACTTCTTAGTTCGTTGTTATGTGGTACACAAATTATTTCATTAAATATCAACAATCCATCGTCGTCTAGTGAATAACCTTCATACCTTGGTACCATCATGGTATCTTGTCCAATATTACTATTAATTTCTTTATACCACTCATCATTGATTTGTAGAGTTAGAATATTTTCTCAAAGATTCTCCTTAAGAGGTAATACCAAAAATACGTGTGTCCTCCTACTCAACGCATATGCCCCTCGATTCATAGTTCCTTTAATGTAAGTAATTTCAAAATCGTATTCGCTGAGTAATTATGACCAACGCCTTTGTCGCGCATTCGAGTCACTTTGTGTAAAAATATGTTGCAATCCACAGTGATATGTTTTTAATTCAAATTTTCATCCGATTAGATAATGTATCCAAACTCTCAAGGCATATACAATTGCCAATAGTTCCAGGTCATGCGTTGCATAGTTCTCTTCATGTTTTCTCAATTTGATCAACATGTAAGTGATTACTTGACCATATTGCATCCAAACTCCACCTAAACCTTCCTTGGATGTGCATGTACATACCAAGAACTCCTTGTCCATGTTGGGGAATTTTAGTATCGGTGTTTTTGTCAACAACTCTTTGAGCCTTTGAAATGCTTCCACGCATTTCTCAATCCACCAGAACTTCTTGTTCTTCTTCTACAATTCCATGATCGGATTTGTTATCTTGAAAATACTTCGAAAAATCATCAGTAATATCCTGCTAAATCCATAAAACGGTGTACTTCATATATGTTTGTTGGTGCTGGCCATTCCATAATAGCCTCCACTTTCGTTGGATCCATAAAGATACCTTCACCAGATATGATATGTCTCAAGTAGTGAATATTAGATTGGTAAAGAGATCATTTTGATAGCTTCCTATACAATTTGTTCTCCCTTAGGTAGTGTAGGACCAACCTCAAGTGTTCATCATTCTCTTCCTTTGTCTGAGAATAAATCAGTATGTCATCAATAAAAACTTGAAAAAACTTGTCCAAGTATTCACGAAACACTCCATTAATCAAACTCATGAATACCCCCAGGGCATTTGTCAATTCGAACCGTAAAAATGTGAACTCACAGTGTCCAAATCTTGTCTTGAAATCAATCTTAGGGATATCTTCTCCTTTAATTCGTAATTGGTGATATCCTGATCTCATGTCAATATTTGAAAATACCATCGCCCCTTTCATCTGATCAAACAAATCATCTATTCTTGGCAATGGATATTGGTTGATGATCATCACTTTGTTCAATTGATGATGGTCGATACAAAGTCTCCATGATCCATCCTTCTTTCTCACAAAAAAAATTGGTGCATCCCAAGGTGACACACTTGGACGAATGAGGCCCAAATCCAACAATTCCTTCAATTTCATTTTCAACTCTTGCAATTCAGGTGTTGACATCCAGTAAGGAGTTCTTGCAATAGGTTCAGTTCTCGGTTTCAAGTCTATTGTAAACTCCAACTCTCTTTCGGGCGGTAAACCAGGTAACTCTTCTGGAAACACGTCTGCAAACTCTTACACTATAGGAAGGTTTTCTAGTCCTTCCACCTCTCCCTTTTCATTCAGCACTAAGATTACATATAGTATGCATCCCTTGCGCATACCCTTCTATAATTATAGGGAAGAAATGAACCTGAAGGACACTCCCTGCTTTCTTCCTACAATCACTTTATTTTTTCCCAGATAATATGTCAAACTTAACCGTTTTTATTACATTGAAGTATCACATCATGCAATTCCAACCAATCCATATCGATCACTATGTCATAAGTCATGACATAAAGTTCTACCTTTTTTACAAAGTCTCCCAAGTTAAGGCTACAGTCTGTCAACCTTCCCCCAACCTTCTGTTTGGAACCTGATGCCATTTCTATGTACTTGAACTCATCCTGCTTGACTGCCTTTACCTCAATTCTCTTCAGTGATGCACTAGAGATGAATCTCTCTATAGCACCTGGATCTATCAATATATTATAGTTTTGGTCTGCGATTGTACCTGACCTCTCTAGCATAGTCGAATGATGCTCACCCTGACGGTTGTTCACCACTGCATGTATCCTATGGGTTTTGCCCAAATATCCAATTGTAGTGCATCCTGATGATCTGGCCACTCTGGCCTTCTCAATCGAACAATATCTCTAGTAATGTGCCTCATCACATGTCCAACATCCAGTATTTGGTCTAGTGCTCCTAGTCCCCGAAGTAGAAGCTATTGGTCTAACAGCCTGTGATCCTGGTATGTTCTGTTGAACAGGCTTAAAATGTTTTTGTGGTCAATGTTTTTGTTGTTTTGGTTCTCTATAAGGATTCCTCTATTGAGAATTATGTCATCGTGGTGTCGTAAACACAGGTCCTCTAGGTGCATCTTGATGCCCTGTAGTATGTCTAGATGGTTCTTGATGTTGTTGTGCTCCTGATGATGTATGTCCAGTCTGTCTAGAGGGATTCTTGACCTATCCCCCACTTTTCATCTCTTCCTCAGCTATGAGGGCCTTATGAATTGTATCATGCAAATTCTTAGGCATTAAGATCCTCACTTTCACACGAATGTTGAAGTTAATGCCAAACACAAACTTGTTGACCTTCAACTTCTCCATGTTTAGATGTGGAGCATACTTTTATAGCTCCATGAATATGGCCTCATACTATGGCACCATACGACTACTCTTTCGTAAGTTATTGAATTCATTAAGATGATGCTCAATGAATTCTTCGGAAAAATACCTCTCTTGAAAACGTTCCTCGAATAGTTCCATAGAAGAGCACTCCCCTTGAAATGAAATATTGCCATGTGTACTTTCATGTTGGAGGTGTAATCACTAAGTGTGAAGCACATCGCCATGTTTTCCAACCATGCCTTAGTGGCTAAGCCGTCCGGATCACCCTAAAACTTAGGAAATTTCACCTTCTATAGCTCTTAATGTATGCTACTACTACTAGTTGGGGTGCATTGTGAACCCTCATTGGGTACAAACGATATGCCTTCATCTCTATCTAGGCAGTTGATCAATGCCTCTGACATCCTCTGGAAGGATCTAATCATACTTACTACATCTCTCACAACAATCTGCTCTTTCTCAACATTCCTCTCATCTTCCTAGGGGTTATACCTTTCGGGCGTGGATGCCATCGGAGATGTTACACCTCTTCCTCCAGCCCCACGTCATCTACTTCCCCTACGTCCTCTAACCATGATTACCTGCAAGTGCAATTTCATATTTTTATTAATGATCTAATTCAGTCATTTCGTTTAACAAAGCGGATGGCATAATGGTCCAATGTCATAGGGTTGAACCCGCTCTCATACCATATGTAACAACCCCTCTATTATTTCATATAATTACTTGAGAAANTATATATAACATAAATAAACATCATCAGAACAAGAGAAAAATTATAGTAACATACATTGGTAGTACACATCTTGTTTCTTTCATTCCATTGCACAACTGGATTTAGATACTACTTTAAGCATGAAGGATCTGCCACATCACATAAGATGACATACAAAACTACCCACCCAACCTATCCTACAAGGTTATGACTTCCAAGACACACAATCAATGCTCAAGTCTAGGATTCGTCTGATTGATCTTGACCATTTAAGGTCTCAATATTGGAGACTATTCTGAGGAACAAGGAAGTATCTAATTCCCATAAGTTTATCTATTTCAAGTTCAACTATAAATATCAGCATTCCTTTTTAGCAAATTCTTCAAATAACACAGAGAATCTGGTATCTTAGTCATCACCTCATAACACCATGTATTATGTTACAAAATAACTCAACATATTACTATTTAAAGGTCAGGAAGAATTTCAATGGAATCATGACAGAAACTTCACAGTAAAAACTAGAGTCTCTTAATAACCATTTATCATTTGTGACAGTTTGAAATTACTTAATTTTTCCTCAAACGTGTGACACCCTACAGGGTACAACCAAGTAGATATATATTCGATCTACATCACAATTTAAAAAGGAAAGTAACAGAAGAGAAAGTCTCTTAACACAAGTAGAAAGCATAAGCTTATTCTACACCTTGTGAACCAATTGATACAATGATGGACGGATTCTACAGTTGAGCGAAAGTATGTTCTAAGAATGAGTTCAAGTTCTATAAAAAGCCTGAAGCTTCACTTCTAGTATCATGGTGAAACACTTCCAGAGTCAAATCTAGAAGTGCATAAATGGCTCCTTAAATCCCAAAGTTTGGAAGATACAGAACCTAAAGTGCACAGAGACCCTCTCAATTAGGGAAGAGGTTATAACCTTCAGAAGTACAAGCTCAGGAGAGACAATAAAAAATTTACACAGGGGCGGCACAAGCACACACTCAATATTTTGAGTCAAGAGCTCAGGAGGGACAGCATGTAAAGTTCAAGAGAGGAAATCAATAGTTTGAATCCCTTGAAAGAGAAATTTGTGGACAGGATTTGATTGTGAGGAGTCGGATTCCCAACGATTGTTCGATCAGACAAAGATGTGCACTCATTAAAACCTTACGACCTTTGGGCTTCTTCACTTCAGCAGATCTGAGTCATTTACTTTTGGAGAGCCCCGAAGTCCAAAGTTATGAATTGATCTACACCGTAGATCAATGAGTGTTTTCTAGCCAATGGATCCGCATGATTTTGGTGATACAGTGATTTTGGGTTCGTAACTGTAGAGAGTTAAGAAAACCTAAAGCTCTGAAGTCTCGGAGTGAAGGATGGTCGTAGATCTAGGAATCGATCGAGAGATGTTAGATCTACTAACATTCGTTCTTCAGCAGTTCGGTTAATCGACAAATCGAAAAAATCAAGATATGAAGCGAAGGGTTGAGGAAATCCCAGAGTTCTGATGTCTGGAGTGAATCCCTACTATCCAATGTTGGGTACACATTTCCATAGATCCGAGTATTCAGAATTCAACCATTCAAAGGTGTTGGTTGAAATTTGTGAAGTTATGAAAAGTCCCGAACTCCCGAAGCCGGAGTTAATCCTAATCGTTCTTGACATTAAATCTAGGACCGTCAGATCTGTGGGTTTTAGCCTTCACGAAATTAGAGGAAACAAGAGTTCCGAAAGTTAAAACCTATGAAGCCTAGAGCCCCTGAGTTCCTTATGGCTGTAGATCTGAGCAAGGTGTGAGAATTGTTAATCTCTTAGTATTTTTGGATTCTGCTTTCCGACTAAGTTAAGTTGTAATTGTTAAGGATTACGAATACCCTGAAGTTCCAAACTCCTAGAGTAAACATCATCCATATATCTAATGACTAATTGAGGATCGTTAGGTCTGTGAGCCTTAGTCCTTCGAAGGTTTGGCCATTCAAAACTTAGGAGGAAAAGGGGTTGTAGTTGCAAAGTGAGAAAAATCCCGGAGTTCTGAACTCTGGAGTAAAAAACAACTATTGAATTTTAGGAGGAGTGTAATCCGTTATATCTATGATCTCTTCAGTACTTTGACGGTCCGGGTGAACAGTCTAAGGTTGTGAAAGTAGGAAAAAAATGAAGTTCGTAGTTCCGTAGTGGGTCTCCACCCTAGAAATTCGTGTAAGGAAAATCTGCGCCAGCTGTTAGATTGGAATCATAAAAATTATTAAGGAAGGAGGAAGAGTAGGGTTAACCTACAACTACTGGTCAACTCAGCTCACGACCGATTTAGGCCAATAATCACTTCGGGTGGAAGGGAGTGTTAAGTCTGATAATGTCCATAGCTCCGGAGTCCTGAAACTCTGAATAGAACCCTTTGTCTAGTGCTAGGTTCTAGCCCAAGGTCACATGCATGACCTTGCTAAGGAAAAGGGCTTACACACTACAGGTTAGAAGTCAACTCCTAAGACTATAATAGGCCTCCCTCAGTCCCGAAACTTTGGATTTAACTTTTATTTAACACATAAACTCATGTTGCAGCTAACTCGGGTTCCACAAAAAAATCAACTGAGGAAACATGAAATAGTTAACTTAGGATTTCAATGAATAGTATCTAGAGACTCACGATACACTCGGAACTGCATCCTTATGTGATCGATGAGCAAGGCGTTGTTAATTTCCTAACATAACCTCAACTAAAAATTTTCTCACACATACTTCAATTATGGATGAAAATACAGACTTTAAGCATAGACTATATACAATAAGAGTCACATTCTACAATGAGGGTCAGGCTGCTCGATTACAGTATGAAAAATGTCTTAAATTACAGAGGGGATTAAAATGTAATGCTGTAACTATTAAATTTTTGGCAACAAACACAACACTGGAACTCAGAACTTTTGATGATTCTATAGTGACTCAATCAATCTATCATACTAATATACTCATAATATAAATGAAATCAAAATATAAAATACCAGAAACCAAAGTTCAACCAATAAAACTTGTAGTTTGCTATAAAAAATCATTAAATTTAAAAGGATGCAAGGGCATAATGTGACTCTTCTAGAGCAAGGGGAGTGAGATTGGGTGGATGGAATGATCAACCAATCACCTAATAAATCCATTTTATCCCATCTATCTGGTGCAAAATGGAAAATTCACATGGGGGAAGAATAATTCCTCGAGTGGAAGAAGGGGGAAAGGAAGTGTTTATTATTTTTTGATGGTGCCTCTAAAGGGAATCCAGGGGTGACAGGAGTGGAGGGGATCATTGTATATCTTAAAGGAATGAGGAAAATTCCTTTGGATGGGCATTGAGAAGAGCCACAAATAACCAAGATGAAGCTCTTGCTCTATATCAAAGTATGAGGGTTGTTGATGAAAGGAATTACAAGAGGATAATTGTTATTGGGGACTAGAGACTAGTTATTAAATCAACAAGTAAAACCTTTTGTTCAATTAATAGTGCATTATCAATAATGTTTTTTTAGAATAAAAATAAATAAATAAAATTTGAGAATGTTGAATTCTTTCACGTGCTCAAGGAACACAATCTATAAGCAGACTCATTAAAAAATAAGGCAAGTATATTAGAATGTGGTACTCTTAGATTAAAAAATGGGTAATTGATTTTTCCAGTCCCCTAAACATATGGTGTTAAGGTCAATGAACAATCCAAGCATGTCATACACTTGGCACCTCAATACCGATGAGGTGGATTTATATCAAGCTCGAAAGTTGGATGTGCATTCCCTACGGTCCATTCGTACATTGATTCATAAATGTGCATTGAGTTAAGCATCCACCCCAATTCATAATTTTGGATTTATGTGGGAATATGGTGAAGCATGAGGATTTATATGATACAACCAAGCATGTTGTAGGGTAAATAGTTTCCATCTCTTCTTCCAAGGGACTGCATTTTTGGTTCTTGGTTGGTTCATGTCGTTGGATTGGATGAAATTGAACCCCTAAGTGTGAATCACCTCTTTGGAATAAGGGGAATTGATGGCCTTCAAGTGTCTGATGTTTGTGGTGACAGTGGCATTTTATGTGGTCCCTTATGTCTCAACTTTGGATGGATGGTGGTGTTCTACCATAGTGTTGGGTCTTATTTGGTTATCATGGTGGCTGGAGAGTCTCCTTCATCTCATTATCCCTAGATTTTCTAGAACACAGGGTTCAATTAACTTTGGCACAACTCTGGCAGTGCTTCTAGTCCTTGGTAAGGGAGCCTCACTTTGTGTTTGGTTTTGTTGGATTATAGAATAGCGATACTATTTTATCTTGATAGTGGTTTGAAACAAATATGGACAATATTGCAGTTTGGGTTGGGAGATACCAATGGACCATGGGCATGTTGGTTGATTCCAACTGTGTGAGAATGTAGATATTTGACAAGTACTCAAAATATATGAGGCACACGTTGTTGGTAATAAAACTGCAATTTCCATGGTTTTTGATAGAATGTAGACTCAAGAAACCAATAGGGATGGTGAAGTTCCCTTGTTGATGGAAAATTTACACCAATAGAGACAAAAAATTATAGAGCTTCAAGTTGAGTGTGCTTATTTAAAGTAAACAATTGTTAATCTATTCAACATCAATACCATGGCTAATCCATGGCTATGTTATCCATTGGGTCATCTGGGGTCAAAGAGGATGAAATAGTGTAACAATAGCTTGAGGATGTGGAGATGGAGCTCGTATACTAGCACTTAGAAAACAATGAAATGAAGTGAGAGGAAGCTCATGGATAGTTGGAACATATATAGTAATGTTACATGTTTTTTAAAGTTTGTCTATTACTATAAGTCTTTATCTGAGTATATACGTGTAGTAGGTTTCAAGATTGCTTTTTTGAAAAAATTAATGTAAACCTAATATGTTAGATCCAAGTTTTGGACTCATTCAAGACAATTTTGTTAGATAGTCTTATTGTATGTATTCACATTTTGTACAATAAAAATACAACATTTTTATAATATAAATATAATCATTTCTATTAAGAAAACAAAAAAAAAAAACATCTTCCCACTTTTTATTGAAAATTCTACATGACTTTGAAGTCTACATGTATACAAAGACAAAAAAAAATGACACAATTGAACAATGTAAATTAATCCATTTCTAATAAAAAAAATTAAAACTATTTGTTATCCAATAAAAGATTTAACTAATGCAGTTAAACATGTTTTTTACAAAACAAATAAAATTTTCAACCATCAAACAAACCTTAATAGTGCAACCAATGAAATTTCTAAGAAAGTTTAAAAACCTTAAATAAATATCAAAGAACAATTTTGAGACCGTACTTTGGTATTCAGCTGAACAATTATAAGAGACATTAAAATGTATAATGTAAACTTATAAAGTCTTAAAAAGACTCACCCATATCCAATCAACAATAAGGGAGGCGGAAAAATCATCTTTTCAAAACCTGCAACTATTCAATAATGGTGGACATGGTAATCTCAAACTATCGACCTATCTCCTCCCTTTGGGTATTAGAGGGCCCATCACACTAGTGGGAAAACCAACTTTTCAAAACTTGCAACTCTTCAACAATGGCGAACATGGTAATCTCAAACTCTCGACTTATCTCCTCCCTTTGGGTATTAGAGGGCCCGTCACACTGGAGATAACTTTTCCTTCACCTTTGGCTAGAGTTACCGTCCATTGCGGCTAGAGGAGATGTTTCCTACTCTTTTTAGCAGAGGCCTCAACTACCCAACCATTTTAGTGGAGGTCCTTACTCCTAGACAACCCCAACACCGTCATACATTGTCTTTACTTAGCAGCTACTCTCCTGTCATTTCTTGGAAACTTGGACTGTCTTTTCATATCGGTGATATTGCTTCTCGCATTAGTCTGGTTATTCATTACTCCAGGTCTACTCTTGAGTGGAGTTTAGGTGGCATCGACTCAAGACTCCACGATATGCGCACTGATGGAGGTTGAAGTCAGCACACTTATGGGTGTAGTTGAAGAGGCACTCTGGCACAGTGTGGGTATGTTCACCTCAATAGATGAGATCACTTGTCGTGTGAAACATAACTCTTTGCTACAGTGGGTTATGCGCCTATCTTCTACCTCCGGTTCATTCACCCTACCTATTTTTCCACTAGACGCTCCCTCTGGAACTGAGACTTCCTCTACAGAACCTCTGTCAGACCAGAAGACCCCTTCCACAAACCCTTCATCTTTTATATTTGCAGAGCATTCAACTTGTATCCCCTTTCCTTGGCAGCACTCTCAAAAGCCCACACTCAAACCTCCCAGGGTAAAAACCCCTAGACTCTCCCCCGACACTTCCACTGTCGCTCTGTTATCTCTCTCTACTAAACCTATTTTGTCTTTGCGTGGGGAGAATACTCCCTTAGTGGACCCGAGAACTATTGGAACCTTTGGGTATCCTCGGGCGAACGGAGCACGTACTACTAGGGGAATAAAGCCTATTCTTAGACTTTGGTTCACTAAGAAGACAAAAAAGAGAATGGTTCTTGGAGAATACATAGGCCTAGAAGACTCGGTAACTATGGAACTGTGTACTCTAGTGGGTAGACTATCCTATTGGGATTTTTGTAGAACTGACCTTGCATATTGGGTGCAGACAACCTGGCGGCCACTGCTAGGATATATGCTTGAGTTTTCTATCCTTACAAGAGGTTAGCACACTTTTCATTTTAGAACTCCAGAGGAATCTACTCTTATCCTGGATCGAATTTGGTTGCATGACGATGGCATCTTAATGCTGAAACAGTGGCGTGTTATTTTTTATCCTATTCAAGATTATTTTCGTATGTGACATTTCTAGGTACTCCTACCTGGCCTACCTTTGCACCTATGGAATGAGAAATACTTAGAGGCCATTGGAATTGCTCTCGAGTGATTTATCAACATGGACAAGAAGGCCCTTGTTGCACTAGTCAAAAAGGTGGCAAAGGTCCTAGTGGAACTAGATATCCATGAAGGACTATTGGAATCCATTGATATAAACTCGAGAGGACAACTCACCTGCAAAAAACTGGACTATATGGGCATACCTTTCATGTGCACATACTACATACATACATGACACCTGAGGAGACATTGTCCAGGCTTCGTGGAGGAAGAGCATTTAGAGGACACGATTTTAGATTAATCTTACATATTGGATTCCCTGGGAGTGAACTCACAGGCCTCCTTTTGAGAGTTTTTTGGTGCTGACGACACAACTGCCTCAGATTCTATCACTGGTAAGCTAAAACTTATATGTCCATCCTGATTTTTCTCGTTGACTGCTTGAGAAAAATATCTACTGGATATCTCCACCATTCTAGTTTCAGGATCCCTGACAACACACTTGGGGGATATTTCATTGGCTCGGGAAACTACAAGTACACCGAATACTTTTACTGCTACCCACTTGAGAGGGGGAAAACATGCCACTTCTCCAGATTTCGTGACTCCTCGAATTCTAGATAGCCCTTTGGATGAAACTCTCTGGGCTCATCCCACTGTTGTTGACTCCCCTTATTATCCCTTAGAGAATGCGAGTCTTGGAACTTCATCCTTTGAACCGATGGGGAATGTTACAATCTGGGCTATAGTGAACTAGAGCCAGGTGATATCTCCCTAGGAGTTATTTTTGACACTTTGGTTCCGACCTACAAAAAATCTATGTCTCCCATCCCTCTTCCTAATTACTTGGGGACATCTATATTTTGACCATAGGAGTCTGGTGAGGCTTAGGGTTGTCCTAAAAACTCTAGGGTGGACTTGGGAAAATAATACACTTGGTCAAAGGTGTTGGGCTACGAGCACTCATCGATAAAGACCAGGAGTGATCGCTGAAAGGTGGGTCCACCTACTACTCATACAAGTGCAAACCATTCACTACACACTGATCTAGAGGTGCTTAGAGGCATGGAATCCCTTGCAAGAGCCAAGCCATGATTCTTCTCTCTCTTAATATCATACGGGTGGGGGGGGCCTGAAATCTACCTCCTTTAGAAGACTACTTACCAAGACTGTTCCGGATATTATCTTCCTACAAGAAATGTTGGTTGATGGCCAGAAATCCAAGACTTTTTTGAACAATTTCCACCCCACCTGGCATACCTATGTTGCTAGCTATTTAGGTACTTCTGGGGGACTAGAATTTACCTGGGATCCTCCAAAAAAAATTTAACTCCTTATATTTGTTGTGGTGGTATCCTTATGACAAGTACCTGTCTGTGGAACAATCAACATATCACACTTCTTAATGTATATGGACCCTATACTAACATAAAACTATTTTGGGATAAGGTTGCGGAAAGGGGACTACTTGACTATAGAAATTTGATAGTAGTTGGGGACTTGAACCTCACTACAAATGTTGGGGAAGTGTGGGGTGACTTGGCATCTCAGGATCCTCTGGCTGGCTATTTCAATACACAATTTCATGCTCATGCACTGGTAGACTTACCTCTGGATGATTTAATACCTACTTTGTGCAATGGTCATTCTGGATTAGAGTCAATTTCAAAACGACTAGGCCAGGTTCTTATCTTAGAAGATCTAACAACTTTCGATGGAAGGATCAGATCCTAGGTTGATTATCCATTTTTGTCAGATCATGCTCTGATCCTTATGCAGTTTGACTCTTCTCCATTATCGAAGGCATATCCTTTTAATTTTAATTTGAGCTGGCTGCACGAGACATAATTCAACTCTATTTTCAAGGAAGTATGGAAAGATACCATATATCTGACCGAGCTGAGGATTCAACAACATTTTGTTTGGAAATTAAAGACATTAAAACTATGTATCAAGCATTGGGCAAAAAACCACAGAAAAAAAAAATCCTTACATCGAAAGAGCTGGAGATTGATTTACAGGACCTTCTACAAGAAAACTCACAGGATGGGGGGCTCTGAGGCAGGGATAACACCTTGAAACTACTTGAAATTGAACGTAACCAAATCCTCCTGGAAGAAGAGGCTCTGTGGAGACAACGAAGCAGGGCAACCTGGATAAAATGTGGTGATCAAAAGTCAAAATTCTTTCATTGTTTTGCGAGATCGTGTAGAAACAAAAAATACACTTTCAAAATTATAGATGAGTCTGGCTTCCTCAACAGTGGACAGCAAGCACTAAAGTCAATATCTACAAACTATTTCAGATACTTCTATGGGGTGATTGAACACAATAATATGAATGATCCAGTCCTTGTTGTCAAACTCTTCCAATGTTCGGTCACAGTGGAGGACTCCAACCATTTGGATAGCCCCCGTACATTATAGGAAGTTTGGGAGGTTCTAAAATCATTCACCAAAGATAGAATTTCAGGCCTCGATGACTAGACTGTAGAATTATTTTTACATTTCTTTGAGTTAGTTGAGGTTGAACTTCTAGAACCGGTGGAAGATTCCAGAATTAGAGGAAAAGTGATTGTCTCATTGAACTCGACATTCCTGACACTAATTCCAAAAGAAAACAATCCCACATCATTTGACGATTATAGACTGATTGTACTCTGCAACCTGTGCTACAAATTGATCTAAAAAATTATTGGAAATAGGATAAATCCCATCCTATTGAGGACTATGTTGGGTGAACAACTAGGATTTTTAAAGGGAAAACAGATTTTAGACGCCATTGGTACAGCCCAGGAATGCTTGCACAGTATAAAGATGAGAAATACAAAGGCACTTATTCTGAAACTAGATCTAAAGAAATCCTTTGACTACATTGATTGGGATTTCCTTCGATTGATCTTGACTCAATCGAGTTTCAGTCAACTTTCAATAAAGTGGATCATGAGTTGTGTGACAAATGCTAACTTTTTTTTCCTGGATAATGGTGAAACTTATCCTTTCTTTCAGAGTGACAGAGGACTGAGGCATAGTTTCCCGATCTCTACACTATTGTTCATCTTGGTCATGGAAGGTTTAAGCCTGCTTCTTAAAAAAGGTCAAGTAGAAGGGAAGATAACGGGGGTAAAAGTTTCCAGGATTGTTAAGATTTTATACATTTGTTTTGTTGATGATGTCTTAATCATGACCAATGACTCATTACAGGAATGTAAAGAAATAAAAGACATTTTGAATACCTTCTGTAGTGCCTTGGGATTGTTGATAAATTGGACAAAGTAGACTTTCCACTATGCCAGTTTACATGTGCATTCCTTGGAGCTTCTAAAACAACTCTTTCCATATAACTTTGTGCACCTTTATGAAGTATTTAAGTACCTTGGTTATTTTATTAAAGTTGACTCATATAAGGAAACATATTAGAACTGACTTGTTGAAAAGGTGGAGAAAAGAATTGGTCACTGGTGAAATAGATGGCTCACCTTAGGAGGTCGTTATACTCTCATCAAAGAAGTTTTAGAAGGACAACCAGTTTATTGGATGGCATTATCATCCATACCAATCTTAGTTTTAGACAAGATAAGGAAATTAACCTACAATTTTCTTTGGATTAGCAGTACTAATTATACACATCTACATCTATGCAACTGGGAATCATTGGCCAAACCAAAAAATAAGGGCGGCTGGGGGATCAGAAATATCTTTCATTTTAACAAAGCACTGGCTGCAAATTCCCTTTGTTGTGTGTTGAAAAAAGAAAGAATATGGCACTCTATTATAAAGGATAAATATATTCCCCATTATTCGGTGGCCACTTGGTTTATGAAAGCTTCTACCACAACGAGAGAAGCCTCTCAGATTTGGAGAAACTTGGTAAAATTGGTAAAATTGATCACCCATTGGCTTTGTTGGATTCCGGGTTCAGGACACTCAGTTATCCTTGGCAAGGATTGTATCTTACGATTGGACAGGTCCTCTTACTTATGTCCACAACTTATTACTCTGTTAAATTAAAAAAACATTAGACACCTTTTTCAAGCAAGAGGAAATGCTAGGACTGTGATTCTTTCAGACTGTTGGAAAACTAGCGATGAGATCAGACTTCCAGCTGAAATCACAGTGAAGTGGGAATATTTCTGTAAGGAACTATCGAGATCTGGTATACAGCTTCAATTTAAAGACAATGAGCTCATGTGGACATGGGGTGACAAATCAAGTCTCTTATCAGTCAAAAATGTCTACTCAGGAATATCCAACACCCTCTTGCATCACAATATAGGTGGTTGGAGAAGAAAAATGTGGTCCTGGAACATAACTCAAAATATCAGATTATTCACTTGGCTTACAATTGAAAACAAAATACACACTTGGGATACACTGCAAAGGAAAGGTTGGGTTGGACATAGTATTTTCCATCTGTGTAACAGGGATGAAGAGATAGTGGTGGATATTTTTATTAAGTGTCCCTTCACTAGACAAGTCTGGGACATAATATTTATTGATCATAGCATAAACACTGCTTGGGAAGGGAACACTTTATTGCTTTCTATGAAACTTGGACCAAAAGGGAATGTAGCTATCAAACCCTTCCACCTATGGTTTGCTGGTTTATGTGGCTAGAAAGAAATAGAAAAGTCTTTGAAAATGGGATTACATATACAAGCACAATTGTCTACAAAACTATAGGTATGCTTACAAACTGGACAACCCTACATCCAAGAAAAGAGGTAATCAAGAACAAAGTTAAGAAACATAGCCCATAGGATATGCCTACAGGTTGGTTGGATGGAGCAGCGTAGTCTAATGGCCTCCAGAGTGGATCAGGGGGCTTGATAAGTATTTCGAATAATTCTCTCTGTAGATGGAACTTCAACTGTGGCCCAGGTACCAACACCCGAACTGAATTATTGGGAGTTTGTGCTACTCTCCACTTGGAAACTAGATTAAACATTGAAGTACTTTAAATCTTTGGGGACTCCAGAATTGTTATAGATTGGTTAAATAATAGTGGAAAACTCCAGGTCATTTCTCTTTTGGGCTAGAAGGATAGAATCAGAGAGCTACAATCCACCTTCAGGAAGATCAGCTTCATTCATACATACTGAGAACACAACAAGGAAGCATACTTACCTTCAAAGGCTTCCCTCCAAAAACAAGTTGGTATAATCACTTTCAATTACTGGGTTGATGGACATAAGGGTCCTCCTCATATTCTAAATCTATATTATTTCTTACTCATATATAGTACTTAGTTTTATATCCTTGTTATGGGACTTATTGGTAAATGCAGACATAAATAGATCTCCCTAGATCCACCTAGATCTAGAACAAAACATAACAGAATATGACGCTTTCCCTAAGCTCTAACCATTGAGTTTACTATTTAACAAGAGATGGGAAACATACCATTTAAATATCGCTTCCTCTTGTCATTGTTATCTTAGCTCCACCTTGGTGCTCCTATGATATTGATTCTGCAAGGGAACACAAGCCAACCAAAGTGAAAGAAATATAATATACTCAACAAGAACCTATGTATGTGGTCAAGGAATCATACAATAAAATAAAGACAATTTTATGGGAAATAAATATATTATTGTATTAAAAATATGAAAAGGAGAATGCAACCAAGGCCTTGATGTTGTAAGGTCCCTTACAATAGTCACTTGCTTCCCACACACTTCTTATCCACATATTCTATGACTGTAGATCTGATAGCTACTCACAATTATTATTCAATCAAGCTATAGCCAACTTTTTCAAGCTAATTTCCTAAGCTACAAAACAACTAACTTTCCCCATGAGAGATCCTCTCCTTTTATAAGATGAAGAGGATAAGGTGAGGAGGTTAGGATGATCCCAATAAATCAGACAAGCGAGTAAGATCCAAACCGATCGGAGGCCACCTCACCATAGAAGCTTCTCCTTCTAGAAGCATCGAGAAGATGCTCATTTTTCCCACGTAGGAAAATCATCGCACACCTAGAATAGAGTCGAGTTCGACAATGTTACAAGATAAGTTTAGTGTAGCATGAGATTATTTGGGATCTTCACACCCCTATAACTGGATAGGGTGTAACGATCCTCCTTAATAGGGTTTTTACAAAGGAAAAGAACACTTCTTCTCTTAGGAAAAGTTCTTCTCCCTTCTTTCTTTAGGAATTCAGGCCACTGACCCTTCTAAAGACAAAGGATAGGTTTACATCATTAACGGTCATAAGAGTGATGAAAATAATGTGTAACATAGAGCCCCTCAAAGTATGAAGTTAGAACAAAGTGGTAGCTAAAATACTTTTTCGAGTGTGTGTAGGGAACACAGAACATGTCGGTCGGAAACCTACCAACAAACAAGGAAATACATTACAATAATATATCATTGAGGTAGGCATTCCCATACTCAGAATAAAAATGACTCAAAGCATAAATGCCGACATGAAAAGATCCATGTCAAGTAATAAAGTTCATGGCCACCAAATATACACTGTGGATCCATGCCATTATGACTGAAATCTAAACATAGCCACCAAAAATACACTGTGGATCGATGTGTTAAAGACTTCAAATTTGAACATAGCCATGTGACATACACTGTGGATCTATGCAATAGTACAATCTAAATATACTCCAACACAACCTGAATCTATTAGAAAATATCCAGGGTCTTCATCTCCACCACTCTATAGTACAAATCTAACCATGTGAATACATGTGTTGAAGTCAAACATGGTAGAAACCACTTGATTACTGGTCATTAATGAATATTGTTAACAAGTGCGAGGGAAATCACCATTAATGTCAATGACTCCCAAGTGTTATCCACATTTTTGGTTATCAAGATGATGACATGATAATGACATGATGATGGAAGATCTAACTCTTCTTTAAGATCATTTTCATGAAGAAAGTTACACTTATCAGCTTCTCAAAATCACTCTTTTGAAGATAGTACGCAGGCTGCATATATATTGTCTTGCGGAAATGCTTGATTTCCACAGGTTGCATTCAGTCAGACTGCGGAATTTCCGCACTGTGTTAATGGTCAGGGTGCGGAAATGCTTTTTAAGGGAGAAAACGGATAAGTTCTCGATCCTTCTAGAAGGAATCTTCTAGAAGGATGAGTTGGAGTTCGAATGGTTGGCAAATTCATGAATCTCCAGATATC
>SNQJ01S0118757.1:27372-46692 GCA_010110895.2 Picea sitchensis
TAATTCAATTTATTTTATTAATTCAATTGATTTTATTTGATCTTTAACTCAAATTTCTACCACATCCTACTCTTCACTTAAATGGAGAAATCAATTGCACACAAAATCTATTTTTCATTACGTATTCACACAATATAAACACATTTA
The DNA here is from genome assembly GCA_010110895.2 of Picea sitchensis. Lineage (NCBI taxonomy): Eukaryota > Viridiplantae > Streptophyta > Pinopsida > Pinales > Pinaceae > Picea > Picea sitchensis. Next base: position 27,520 of record SNQJ01S0118757.1, read on the forward strand.
GAAATTTGTTGTGAGATCCAACTTATTCTAAACTTGGAGAGAGAGGTTGAGAGAATATGTTCTGAGATCCAACAAATCCAAAACAATCGCTAACCAATTCTATTGTAAGCAATATCTCCAACACACCTCTCTATCGAAATCAAAACTAGAATTACTCAAATTCTATGTTAAGTCGTGAGACGCAGATGCCCATGACATGGTTTCAATTTCATTTCCTTGATATTTTTAAGAGCCTCATCGTACTTCTTTTCTATATGCTCCCAAGTGAATAAAAGAATAATATTAAATGCCCTCCCAGGGATGAAAACAATCAACTTCACTTTACAATTTTTGGTAACGTGGCAATCAAATGTATAATCATTTAATTCAAATTTCTCTCTTATGTGCACTTTAAAAAACAAAAAAAAATGGAGGGTTCGATTTCTTTCGCTTGTACAATAATGTTGGATAAAACCTTGAAACCTTGATCTAAGAAAAACCACCAGGAAGTCAAAAAATTTATGTAACATGAAATAAAGCAAGGGGGTCTTTGTTGGAGAAAGTACTAGATCAATTGAGGAAGTTATCACGTGATCAACCCAAATATATGCACTACTAAAGTAATAACCCTTGCACCAAACAATTTCATTAAGATAGTAACCAATGAGACTACTAATCAAGCCACTCCACTAGCTTAACACATCTAAGTTACACATCTACCTTGAGATGTACTTGTCCATGCTTTCGCAACCAAAAATGGGTACCCACTTGAACCCAATTTCAATTTTTGGCCATTAGCCATCCAAAATCACCATAAATAAAATAAGTATCACTTTCAAAAGAATGTTAATATATTATGAGTTCATGCTTGAGTGTGGTTTTAAAAGGTAGTGGAATATTCAAACATATGCCCATTTTTTTCTTAAGCATAATCACACAACAATGCATACAAAGATTCAACGTAACAAAAAATTAAGGGTTACATTGTGAAACTATAAAACATCGAATGTGAATTATCTTTGGAAGAAATTGATCTAAGAATATATGTTTCATTAGAGTGATTCACCACCCAAACATAAACATCTAGTGTAGATGCCACCCCCAAGTTGGGCTAAAAGGCCACTATGGTGGAAAAACAAATTATAGACTTACAACTCACTCCACCCAACACATTGTTGATATCATGACTAATGAATTTGCTCACTACAACACACTCTAGGCACCTCATTCAACATTTAACTAACCATGAAACTCTCTTATCACTTCCATGCACAATAAAACTTGGAAATTTGTAACGACCCCTGTCGTTACGACAACATGCGACGCATAACCAGTGCAATATGTATCTTTTTTCTAAACCAGGAAGGTAACAATGACAACAGTCAATTAACGCAACTTGATGATGAATCTAATGAATGTGATTCAAGCAACAGAAAAACATACGACCTAGCATACTAGCACATCAAGCAACTGGAAGTAACATATGACAGTCAATCAGGCGAAAAATAGAAATGACTACCCGCCCATCCTACCCTGTAAGGTTAGGAACTCTAGGACACATAAGCAATGCTCAAGCCCAGGTTCCCATCGATTTTTACCATTTAAGGTCTCAAGGCTGGTGACTGTTTTGAGGAACAAGGAGGTGTCTACATCCTGCCCAACACAAGGAAGACCATGCCTACTAATCAAAGGCAACATCAATCAATCCAAACGTAACAGTTTTAACAACACACTAGCTAGAAACCTCCCAGCGAGCAGGAGACAAAAAAATTAACGTTACAAAACAAGTACAACCTTTCTTAAAAAATAGCATCATCCACATCGGGAGGTGCATGAACCTAATCCAAGCTTCATATGCGCTTATCGATCAACGCACGCAATGATCCAATCATAAGGTACCATGTCGCCACAATGCGACAAAAGCACTAGGGACCCATGCGCAAAAAAATACTTCTAAACCTTCAACCCAACATAAAATCCAACGTGCCTGAAATCCAATTAGCACTGACATGCAATATACAACACCGTTAGATGAAGGCGCTCTAAACAATCAAGCAAAAATGGATGCAGAGTGATTATATGTGACACATTTAAATTGACGCAATGACTAGATGTAATTCAGTAGTAATTTATTGTAATAAGGACTAAATCACAACATAAGTAGCCAACCACCATCTAAAAATAAAGGCACCTAACCATCATCAAGCAACATTATACCTTCCATTCATTTACAACCCGTTTACATCATTCAAAAGAATAGAGCAACTTATAATTAATAAGGGCAGGTTACAATTTTCATAAGCAGATTTTAATAACATCAATGAGTTCAAGGGTTCCTTAATTAGATCCCCATCGTAAAAACAAATAAAACTATTAAGAGCATTAACACAATAATCCCAAATATACAATTAAAACTGCTGCTATACAACTAAAACTATTGTGAGACGTAAATCACAACAACATAATTAAAATAATTAAAACTATTAGAAATGTTAATGCAATAATCACAATATGCAATTAAACTATTGCTATACAATTGAAACTTTTATGATACGTAAAATACAACAACATAATTAAAATAATTAGAACAATTAAAAATGTTAACGCAATAGTCACAATATGCAATTAAAACTAATGCAATACAATTGGATCTATTATGAGAAGTAAATCACAACAGCATAATTAACATTTAAAACTATGCATAACAATCGTAATCAGGACAATCATATCGTTATCATAGGTTCAAATTCTGGCATTTAAACAACACGGTTATGTCCCCCTCAAGGATCTGGTAAAGGGCGAATAATTTTTGAGATTAATTCGATATCAAATAACCGCTGCAATGCAGCCTCGGTCAATTGAATCGGCTTCAACTCCAACCACTAATTTTTATAACTACTTATGATATTTAGAACCTCAGAATAATTAAATGATATCTCTACGTTTTTATTAAATAGCTTTGTATTTATTCACAGGGTATTAAAGGTTGGGCACACTTGACCCCAGGGATCTCGAAATTAGAAAAAATTACACTCACCAGCTCTCTGATCGGAGTGCGACAATGTATTCAAAACACAGACAATGCCTCCAAAGTAGAGAACCATTATCTCATTATTTTATTTTGAGATATACGTTAAAGTGAGTCTTTGTCTGCAGGTAGCTAGTCACTCTATGCACCATCAACATCATCGCTGGTTATAATTGAAATTTATTGGAAACCAACCAAATTGAACTTTGAATTCATATACAATTGAGGATTAAGAAACCCATCACATAGATTAATAGAAATGGTGTTCCCATAAAAATATAGACCAGGGTTTTTAGGCCATTACTCACCTCAAGGATATGTGCAAACAACGATGCCATCAATATTCAAGACCCCTACTTTCATTTGTTCTGTTTAAGAAGAATAATAAACAAACACAAACATTAAAAAAAAGAAATGAAAATTTGACGATTTGCTAAAGGGGGTCATGGTTCAGTGGTAAAGACAGTAGTATATAAGGCCTCAGTGGTGACCGACCTTTTCAAGCCAGTTGTAATTCTTATGTTTGAGTAAAAGATATTAAAGAAAAAGAACTGAGGAATAAGAGGATAATGATACACATACCCAGGTAAGAAGCGGTTCATAGACGAAGGGGATCATTGCCAGGTAAGGAAAAATGTACACAGACCCACATTAACTTGTAAACAGAGGATCAAGAAGACATAATATGCTTCCAGGTTTGGCATTGAGAAGATTGGGATTTACTCATGTCCTTATTCTATTTTGTTGTTTAGCGTCCATCCACGGTCATTTGTTGACGATTTGGGAGCATTCAAGCTATACAAGTATCCATATAAGGGAAATTATATAAATTAAAAATCAATAAAATATTTTATTGGTGTCTTCTCTTTACACTAAGTAAGGATCGTAATAAGTTTATGTAAATGGAATACCTAAATATCACTCAATTTAATTCATAAATTTTTAATTGCATTGAATAAGAATCAATCTATATATATAAACTTCTTAAAATATACACAAGAGTTCATCATAAATTTAAGTTGGGTATAGCAACAACATGGATTCGCTTTCTTGAATGAATCTAGGCAACAACAAAAAAATTAAAACCACACACAGTTGGAGGATTCGAATCCCCCTCATGCTATCCATGGCTAAGGGTCTGGCCCAAAATTTAAAGCGGTAAGTCCAAAATAAAAACAATACACAGTCCTGAAACTGAATTGCATTAAAATGATTTACAATTTGCAGAGAGGTTCCTTAGGTAAGAGGGAGGGTTGCGTTAGGTTTCTGGTGTGTTAATGTCTGAGTGAAAAACAACAAAATAAAAGAGAATGTCGAGCTTCAAAATTATGATATAACCCAACAGAATGACCGACCACCACTCAGGCATTGCAAGCAAGAAAACCCAGATGAAGCTAAACACTCAAATACAAGGCACAAGGTCAACATATCCTAGTAATCCACAACGCGCTATCTATCTCACCATAACATATAATCATCAAATTCAACAACATAGATCTAATGTCAAGTCTAACTAATATACCACTGAAATTTTAAAGCGTATCGTAGCCATAGGCAAATGATATGAAGTTGTTGTCCCGCATGTGCACTCCGTCCAGCTCCGGCTTGCCAACCGATGAGACCTCACTAGTACCTCCCAACCAACGCTAGGGGTACTCTTCTTCCCCATGAGCCCCCTGAGCTGCAAAGGGACCATGCGCAAAATACCAGAGAATGCTAGCACCTAGCTCGCCTTGCAAAGTCGAGCTACCACTCGTTACCTAAGTTGGGTATCCCAACTCCCGCAAGAGAAAATTCAGTCAAGATAAATTTTGGCAGCGTAGCCTTATGCAAACCAGACGTGATCCATAATCCTCCTCCGCCATCCTTTTTATATATTTTTCAAGTGATTAGTTTCCCAAACCCTCATTAGATTCCTTTTTCATTTATTTCATTTGGAAAAACCTCCCCTGCACACATGTCACCCGATCCCCTAGTTGCACCAATTTATTATTATTAATTAATTAAATTTTCCTATTTTCTTCACCCACCTAAAATCGTTCCTAAAAATGCTCCTCGGTGTCCCATTATTCCCTTACAATTCTTAAATGACTTACGCCTTACTTAAATCCTAGTTGAGTTCATAGATAGAAAGTTCCAAAGGCTAGATTCCTTACTAAGTTAGACATTCCCCTTTTTCTTTAAGTTTCCCCTTTTCTTTAAGTTTCCCTTTTTCTTCAAGTTTCCCTTTTTTTCTTTAAGTTTCCCTTTTTCTTTAAGTTTCCCCCTTTTTCTTTTTAACTAAAAATTAGAATTAGCAAGTGTAGACAAAAAAAACCATTTACCCTTTTAATAAATTTAATCCTCCATTATAATTTTTACTTTAATAATTAAAGTTTGAATTTCTTACCCATCTTCTTGTTCCATTTCTATATAGTTTTTCTTTGTTCACATGTTCTACTTAGACCTGATTTTGATTTCACTAGGCTGGGCGACAATTTTTAAGGGAACTTTTAGTTATTAAACTTTACTCATACCATCATCTAATTTAAGGCCGACCAAGTCCTAAGGAGGCATAGTTTTCTAGGCACTAGGTTTATTAACTTACCACAGTTAAAATCATGACGTTACCTTCAAGACACACTACGTGCTCCAAAGGTGCCACTCGCTTGCATTCCTATTTATTTGCGCAACGTGCCCTTCAAAACGCACTACGTTCTCCAAGGGTGTCACTTGCCTCTTGACTGAATTTGGTAGATGTCAAACCCCTAGAGTCAATACTCCATGAGGTGATATTGTGGGAGACTAAGGACCTCTATGGAGTAAGGAAACTGTCTTATTGTGTGCCCCTTAGAATCATCGTGAGCGACTATCCCAGTCTGCCCTCATGACATCATAGGTCTTCTCGAACTAGGTAATCATTAACCTACAGTTCGAGCCACGGTGAGAGTGCTAGTAGGTTGTGGTAGGGCTGCTACCAGAGCTCTCCCTTGATGTCTCTGGTTGTCATGCATGACCCCTTTACTTTGAATGTGAGTCTGGTTGGAAATCTATCGTCAGCCTACATCCATCAATGAAAACATGTCAGCAATAACAATCGACATCATAATATATAATCATATGTACAGATGACACATCAACAACATCATAACATAATAGTACACTCCTTGACTCGATCCAGAGTCCAAGGAGTTTCATCGATGCCTTGGCATCCTCTAACGTCTAGAGCCCTGTACACTCAGGAGAACCCAATCAATAGCACCTGTCGATGTAAATACAACATAAATAGCATATCATCAAATCGACAATATCTCATAATCATAATAAAAAAAACCAATAGTATAATGACCCAGATCACTTGCACGCAAGTGTCCTCAAAGAATAAGTCCACTTACACCCCCTCTTGTTTTAAACTTCGTCTCGAAGTTTCACAGTATGTAAGTTCCTAAATAAAGTGTATCACAACATAATATGTCTAGCTATCAAACAAAAATGGAAACTGTTGACACATATCATATGCATCCTCCCGAGTCGTCGAGTGTGGACTATAGTTGTCCCCCTGGACCTTGACCTGATATACTGTTCGACGCCGTAGTTGTGGAATGTGATGGTACAAGATGTGGATTGGCTCTACCGTGAGCGTACCCTCATCCGATACCTACAAGGAACTCATGTCAATAATATGTGTAGGATCACTAACATATTGACTCAAAACAGATACGTGAAAAACATCGTGCATATGCCTCAAAGAATCAGGAAAGGCTAGTCGATAGGCCATCGGCCCCTTCTTTTCCACAATCTCGAAGGGTCCCAAGAACCTAGGAGAGAGTTTAACACCCTTTCCAAACTTGATCCAAATCTTATGAGGTTTCACCCACAAGAAGACTCGATTGCCAAATTCATAACTACGGTCGAGACGATGCGCATCGACATAACTCTTCTGTCGATCCTGTGCTTCCTTGATACTTTGTATTATAGTTTTCATTTGGCCTTCCATTTCTTGGATCACTTCGAGTCCCACTAGGACCCTATCCTCAAGCCGATCCCAACTCAAAGGCATCCAACACAGTCACGCATAAAGAAACTCGAAAGGCGCCATCTTAATGGTGCTTTGATAATTGTTGTCATATGCAAACTCTACCAATAGAAAGAACTCTTCCCAATGCTTCTGTTGGTCCATCACGTACATACACAGCATATCCTCCAAGATTTGGTTTGTTCTTTCGGTCTTCTTGTCTATCTTTGGGTGATATGCAGTACTAAAGCTAAGTTGGGTTCCCAAGGCCTCTTGGAAACTAGTCCAAAATCGTCCTGTAAACACCGATCCTCAATCAAATATAATATTCTTAGATACGCCATGAAAACTCACTATATATCTAATGAAAACTCTTTCTATGTCAGGTGCCTAATACATTGTATGCACAGGAATAAAATGAGCACTCTTTGTCAGAGTGTCGACTACCAAAACAATTGAGTCATGTCTCCTTGATGTCAATGGCAATTAAACCATGAAATCCATCGAAATGACCTCCCATTTCGATTCTGTAATAGCATGTGGTTGTAGTAATCCTTCCGGATGTCTATGTTCAACCTTCACCTGCTGACATTCTAGATATCTTTCCACGTGGCTGACTATTTCTGCCTTCATTCCTTTCCAGAAGAATAAGGGTTTAAGTTCTTCCCTCATCTTCGTGAGTCCAGGATGAGCCATGTACACTACTCTATGAGCCTCATTTAGGATCAAAATCCTCAACTCGTTGTTGGGTGATACATAAATTCAATTTTTAAATCTCAATAATTCGTCGTTGTCCATAGTAAACCCCTAAAATTTTGGTACCATCATTGTGTTTTGTCTGATAAAATCCTTGACCTCTTTGTACTAGTCATCGTCATGCTGTAAAGTTAAAATATTTTCACGTAGACTCGTCTGAAGAGGCATCACCAAAAATATGCGTGGTCTCTGACTCAATGCATCAACCACTCTGTTCACTATTCCTTTTATGTAAGTAATCACAATATTGTACTCACTAAGCAATTTCGACCAACATCGTTTTCGTGCGTTCAAGTCGCTTTGCATAAAGATGTGTTGTAGACCACAATGGTCCATTTTTAGTTCAAATTTTCATCCAAAAGGTAGTGTCTCTAAACTCTCAAGGAATAAACAATGGCTAACAACTCCAAATCATGCGTCACATAGTTCTCCTCATGCCTTCTCAACTTTCTCGAGATGTAAGCAATCACTCGACCGTCTTGCATCAAGACTCTGCCTAAGCCTTCCTTAGATGTGTTAGTGCATACCAAGAAGTCCATCTCCATGTCTGGGACCTTTTGTATCAGTGATGTCGTCAACATATCCTTGAGCCTATGAAATGCCTCCGCGCATTTCTCGGTCCAAAAAAACTTCTTGTCCTTCTTCTGTAATTCTTTGATCGGATTTTCTATCTTAGAAAAAACCTTGATGAATCGTCGATAATATCCCGCTAAACCCATGAAGCTACGCACTTCTGGGACATTTTTCGGTGCATGCCATTCCATAATAGCCTCGACCATTGCTAGATCCACAACGATACCTTTGTCGAAGATGACATGGCCTAAGTAGTGAATCCTCGATTGATAAAATAAAAATTTCAATAGCTTCCCAAACAATTTGTTCTCTCATAGACACTGTAGTACAATGCACAAGTGCTCTTCATGCTCCTCCATTGTCCGAGAGTAAATCAAAATATCTTCAATGAATACTTGGATGAACTTGTCTAAGTATTCATGGAACTCCCCATTCATCAAACTCATAAATACCATCGGGGTGTTCGTCAATCCAAACGGTAAAATAATAAACTCGTAATGTCCAAACCTCATCTTAAAGGCGGTCTTAGGGATGTCGTCCTCCTTGATCTGTAACTGGTGATACCCTAATCTCAAATCGATCTTTGAAAACACAGACGCGCCTTTTATATGATCAAACAGATCATCAATATTTGGCAATGGATACTGATTCTTGATTGTTTCCTTGTTCAAATGACGATAGTCAATGCAGAGTCTCCACGACCCATCCTTCTTCTGTATGAAAATAACAGGTGCACCCCATAGTGACACACTTGGACGTATAAGTCATAGGTCCAACAACTACTTCAGTTTCATTTTCAACTCTTGTAACTCAGGGGTCAGCATCCAATAAGGAGTTCTCGCTATCAGTTCAGTTACTGATTTTAGGTCGATGGTAAATTCCAATTCCCTCTCAAGAGGAAATCCTGGAAATTCCTTTGGGAAGACATCCACAAACTCTTGTACTACCATAAGGTTTTCTAGCCCTTCTGCCATTCCCTTTTCATTTAACACAAGGATCACATAAATATTTCACCCTTTGTGCATGCGCTTCCATAGCTGTAGGGAAGATATGAACCCTAGGGAGACTCCCTAGTTCCAACCTACAATCACATGTCTTTGTCCCTCTTCATTGACCAAGCTCAATTGTTTCATCTTACAGTTGAGTATCACCTCATGCGATTCCAACCCGTCCATACCGATCACAATGTCATAAGACCCTAAGATCCTGACATACATATTGTCCCTTATGAAAAACTCTCCCAGGTTAAGGCTACAACCCGTAACCTTCCCTCCAACCTTCTGCTTGGCTCCCGAAGCCATTTCTACAAAGCTAAACTCGTCTCGTTCGACTTCCTTTACCTTAATTCTTTTTAGCGCTACACCATAAATAAAAATCTCTGTAGAACCTGTATCTATCAAAATACTAAGGGTATGGTCAATGACGGTACCTGACGTCTTGAGCACATGCGACTGGTGCTCTGCCTGGCGGTTATTCATCGTTGCATGAATCCGATGGGCCTTTCGCAAATCTCCCATGGTAGTGGGTCCGGATGATCCAGTCCTCTCTAGTGAGTAGTCACACTGGTAATGTGGCTCTCCACATGTTCAACACCCTTTCTTTGGTCCAATACTCCTAGTACTCGAAGTAGAAGTTGATGACCCACCGGCTAGGAACCCTGGTCTGGTCTGCTGAACAGGCCTAAACTGTTGCTTCTGCAGTTGACACTAGTTTTTCTGTTGTGGTCCTTTGTAAGGAGTCTTCTACTGAGGCACCGGTCATCATGGTGTAGTGTATGTGGATCCTCTCTGAGTGCCTAGAAATCTTGGTGAATGTATAGCTGGTGTTTGATGCTGCAGTGCACTAGATGACACCTGTCTTGCTGGTCTCGCTGGAGTCCTACTATGACCCCTGTTGATAAGCTCCTCCTATGCTATGAGGGCCTTTTGGACAACATCATGCATGGTTTTAGGCATCAGAATCCTCACCTTTGCACAAATGTTGATTTTAAGGCCAAAAACGAACTTGTTGACCCTAAGTTTCTTGGCTTTCAGGTGCAGAGCATAATGAAGCAGCTCCATGAAACATGCATCATACTCGGGCACCATAAGACCACCCTGTCGCAAGGCATTGAACTCATTGATTCAACACTCAATGAATTCCTCAGACAGATACCTTTCCTGGAACTGTTCCTTGAACAGTTCCCATGACATGTCTTTGACTGCCATGTTCAATTGTGGCAGGAGTGTCTTCCACAATAGAAGAGCACTCCTCTTCAGTTGAAAGACCACCATGTAGACCTTCATGTTGGAGGTATAGTTGCGAAGTGCAAATCACATCACCATATTCTCCAACCATGCCTTGATGGATGCACCGTTTGGGGCACCAAAGAGATCGAGAAATTTGAACTTCTTGAGTTCGCGGTGAATACTACTAGTACTGACTGGAGCGCGTGGTGGACCCTCAGGAGGTGTCGACACCCTTGCCTCATCTCTATCCAAACGTATTATCAGTGCCTCAGACATCCTCTAAAAGGACCTCATCAATCGAACCACATCACCCACAACTATCTCTTCCTTCTCGACAACTTGTTCGTCTCCTTGGGGGTTAGACCCTTCAATCATGGATGCTACTGGGGGAATCACGCCTCCTCCCCTAGCACCCTGTCATCTACCTCCGTGAAGTCCTCTAACCATTATTACCTGCACGAATACAATCAATTTTAATTAGTGACATTTTATAATCAAGTACTCAATCAATGGAAGCCGTAGTGATCCCAAGTCCCAGGTTGTACCGGCTTTGATACCATATGTTACAACCCCCATCATTAAGACAACATGCGAAACGTAACTAGTGCAATATGTATTTTTTTTTTCTATAGCAGGAAGGTAACAACGACAACAGTCAATCAATGCAACTCGACGACGAATCCAATGCATGCAATTCAGGAAATAGAAAAACATATGACCTAGCATACTAGCACAACAAGTAGTTGGAAGCAACATATGACATTCAATTAGATGAAAAATAGAAACGACTACCTGCTTGTTTTACCCTACAAGGTTAGGACCTCTAGGACACATAAGAAACACCTAAGCCTAGGTTCCCATCAATTTTGACCATTTAAGGTTTCAAGGTTGGCGACTATTCTGAGGAACAAGGAGGTGTCTACATCTCACTCAACATGAGAAGGACCATGCCTACTAAGCTAAGGCAACATCAATCAATCCAAACGTAACAACTTTAATGACACACTAGCTAGAACCTTCCCGGCGAGCGAGAGACAAACACATTAACATTACAAAATAAGTACAACCTTTCTTACAAAACAACATCAACCACATCGAGAGGCGCATGATCCTAAGCCAAGCTTCATATGCGCTTATTGATCAACATGCGCAATGACCCAATCATAAGGTACCATGTTGCCACAATGCGACAAAGGAGCTAGGGACCCACGTGCAAACAAATACTTATAAACCTTCAATGCAACATAAAATCCAATGTGCCTGAAATCCAATTGGCACTGACATACAATATACGACATCGTTAGATGAAGGCTCTCTAAACAATCAAGAAAAAATGGATGCAGAGTGATTATATGTGACACATTTAAATTGAAGCAACGACTAGATGCAATTCAATAGTAATTTATTGTAATAAGGACTAAATCACAACATAAGTAGCCAATGACCATATAAAAGTAAAGGCACCTAACCATCATCAAGCAACGTTATACCTTCCATTCATTTACAACCCCTTTACATCATTCAAAAGAATAGAGCAACTTATAATTAATAAGGGCAGGTTACAATTTTCATAAGAGGATTTTAACAACAACATCAATGAGTTCAAGGGTTCCTTAATTAGATCCCTGTCGTAAAAAAAAATAAAACATTTAAGAGTATTAACGCAATAATCACAAATATACAATTAAAACTGTAGCTATACAATTGAAACTATTGTTAGATGTAAATCACAACAACATAGTTAAAATAATTAAAACTATTAGAAACGTTAATGCAATAATCACAATATGCAATTAAAATTGTTGCTATACAACTGAAAATTTTATGAGACGTAAATCACAACAACATAATTAAAACAATTAAAAACATCAATGCAATAGTCATAATATATAATTAAAACCATTGCAATATAATTGGATCTATTATGAGAAGTAAATCACAACAACATAATTAACATTTAAAACTATGCATAGAAATAGTAATCAAGACAATCATATCGTTGTTAGAGGTTCAAATTATGGCCTTTAAACAACACGACTACGTCCCCCTCAAGGACCTGGTAAAGGGCAAATAATTGTTGAGTTTAATTCGCTGCCAAATAACCGTTGCAACACATCCTCATTCAATTGAGTCAGGGTCAGCTCCAACCACTAATTGTTATATCTCATTATGATATTCAGAACCTCTGAATAATTAAATGATATCTATGCATCTTTGTTAAATAGATTTCTATTTATTCACAGAGTATCAAAGGTTGGGCACACTTGACCCTAGGGATCTCGAAATTAGAAAAATTTACACTCACCAGTTGTTCGATCGAAGCGCGACAATGTATTCAAAACACAGACGATGCCTCCAAAGTAAAGAACCATTATCACTATTTTATTTTGACATATATGTTAAAGTGAGTCTTTGTCCGCAGGTAGCTAGTCACTTTGTGCACCATCAATATCATCATTGGTTATAATTGCAATTTAATGGAAACCATCCAAATTGAACTTTGAAGTCGTACACAATTGAGGAGTCAGAAATCCATCACATAGATTAATAGAAATGGTGTTCCCATAAAAATAAAGACCATGGTCTTTACGCCATTACTCGCCTCAAGGATATGTGCAAACAACGATGCCATCAAGACTCAAGACCCCTACTTTCATTTGTTCATTTTAAGAAGAATAATAAACAAACACAAACATTAAAAAAAAGAAATGAAAATTTGACGAGTTGCTAATGGGGGTCATGGTTCAGTGGTAAAGACAGTAGCATATCAGGCCTCAGTGGTGACTGGCCTATTCGAGCTAGTTGTAATGCTTCTCTTTGAGTAAAAGATATTAAAGAAAAATAATTGAGGAATAAGAGGATAAAGATACACAGACCTAGGTAAGAAGTGATACACAGACGAAGGGGATCACTGTTAGGTAAGGAAAACTGTACACAGACCCACATTAACTCACAAACAAAGGATCAAGAAGACACAATATGCTTCCAGGTTTGGCATTGGGCAGATTGGGATTTACTCTTGTCCTTATTATATTTTGTTGTCTAGCGTCCATCCACGGTAATTTGTTGATGGTTTGGGAGCATTCAAGCTATACAAGTATCCATAAAAGGGAAATTATATAAATTAAAAATCAATAAAATATTTTATTGGCATCCTCTCTTTACACTAAGTAAGGATCATAATAAGTTTATGTAAACGGAATACCTGAATATCACTCAATTTAATTCATAAAATTTTATATCCATCGAATAAGAATAAATCTATATATATAAACTTCTTAAAATATACACAAGAGTTCATCATAAATTTAAGTTGGGCATAGGAACAGCATGGCTCTGCTTGCTTGAACGAATCCAGACAACAATGACAGAATTAAAACAACACGTAGTTGGAGGATTCTAATCCCCCTCATGCTATCCATGGCTAGGGGTCTGGTTCGAAATTTAAAGCGGTAAATCCAAAATAAAAACAATATAGATTCCCAAAACTGAATCACATTAAAAGGATTTAAAAATTTTAGAGAGGTGCTTGAGGTAAGAGGGAGGGTTGCGTTAAGTTTCTGGCACGTTAAAGTCTAAGTGAAAAACAGAAAAATAAAGGAGAACGTCGGGCTTCAAAATTATGGCGTAACCCAATAGAACACCCGACCACCACTCAGGCATTGCGCGAAAGAAAACCCAGATGCAACTACACACTCAAATACAAGGCGCAAGGTTAAGATATCCTAGTAATCCACAACACATTATCTAGCTCACCATAACATATAATCATTGAATTCAAAAACATAGATCTAATGGAAAGTCTAACTAATATACCACTGAAATTTTAAATCATACCATATTCGTAGGTGGATGATCCAAGGTCGTTGTCTCACACGCATGATTCATCCAGCTCCCGCTTTCCAATCGATGAGACCTCACTGGTACCTCCCAACCAACGCTAGGGGTCCTCTTCTTCCCCCTGAGCCCCCTGAGCCGCAAAGGAGCCACAGACACAATACCAAAGAATGATAACACCCAACTCGCCTCATAAGGTCGAGCTACCACTCATTACCCGAGTTGGGTATCCCAACTCCCACAAGAGAAAAATCAGTCAAGATGAATTCCAACAGCGTGACCTTACACAAACCAGACGTGATACATAATCCTCCTCTGCCATCCTTTTTAGAGTTTTAAAGTGATTATTTTCCCAAACCCTCATTAGATTCCTTTTTCATTTATTTCATTTGGAAAATCCCCTCCCCGTACACATGTCTCCCGATCCCCTAGTTGCACCAGAAAAACAATTTATTAATTAATTAAATTTGTCTATTTTTCTCACCCACCTAATAGCGTTCCTAAACACGCTCCTCGGTGTCCCATTATTCCCTTACAATTCTTAAATGATTTACGCCTTGCTTAAATCCTAGTTGAGTTTATAAATAGAAAGTTCCAAAGGCTAGATTCCATACTAAGTTAGACATTCCCCTTTTTCTTTAAGTTTCCCCTTTTCTTTAAGGTTCCCTTTTTCTTCAAGTTTCCCCTTTTTTCTTTAAGTTTCTCTTTTTCTTCAAGTTTCCCCCTTTTTCATTTTAACTAAAAATCAGAATTAGCAAGTGTAGACAAAAACAACCATTTAGCCTTTTAAGAAATTTAATCCTCCATTATAATTTTTACTTTAATAATTAAAATTTGAATTTCTTACCCCCCTTCTTGTTACATGTCTATTTAGCTTTTCTTTGTTCACAGGTTCTACTTAGACCTAGGTTTTGATTTCACTAGGCTGGGTGACAAATTTTAAGGTAACTTTTACTTATTAAACTTTACTCATACCATCATTTAATTTAAGGTCGACCAGGTCCTAAGGAGGCATAGTTTTCTAGGCACTAGGTTTATTAACTTACCACATTTAAAATCGCGACGTGCCCTTTAAGATACACTACGTGTTCCAAGGGTGCCACTCACCTCCATTCCTTTTTATTTGCACGACATGCCCTTCAAGATGCACTACGTACTCCAAGGGTTCCACTCACTTGCATTCCTATTTATTTACGTGACGTGCCCTTCAAAACACGCTACATGTTCCAAGGCTGCCACTCACCTCTTGACTGAATTTGGTAGACATCAAACCCCTGGAGTCAATACTCCGTTAGGTGATCTTGGGGAAGAATAAGGGACTCTAAGGAATAAGGACCCTGCCTTATTGTGCACCCCTTAGAATCATCGTGAGCAACTGTCACAGTCTTCCCTCACAACATCGTGGGTATTCTCGAACTAGGTAATTGTTAACCTACAGTTTGATCCACAATGGGAGTGTTAATAGAATGTGGCAGGGTTGTTGCCACACCTCGACCTCGATTTCTTTGGTTGTCGTGCGTGACCCCTTTAAACCAAATGTGAGTTTGGTCAGTAAGCTATCATTAGCCTGCATCCATCAACGAAAACATGTCAGTGATAACAATCAACATCATAATATCTAATCATATGTACATATGTCACATCAACAGAATCAAACCCTAATAGTCCACTCCCTGACTCGATCTAGAGTCCAAGGAGTTTCATCAATGCCTCGACATCCGCTAACGTCCAGACTCCAGAGCCCTGCACACTCAAGAGAGCCCAGTCAATAGCACTTGTCGATGTAAATACAAAAAAAATAACATATCCTCAAATCCACAATATCTCATAATCATAATAAAAAAATCCAATAGTATAATGACTCGGATCACTTGCACGCAAGTGTCCTCAAAGAATAATTCCACTCAGTGCATGCAAGAACGGGATGTTACAACCTTTCCCTTCTTCATTATATAATGCATCAAAACTTTAGTAATATCTTGTGCTACAATGTAGGTGGAAAGAGTCCAACTATTGGTTACCTTTTGGGAAAGATACGATGGAGTAATACTTTGGCTCCAAAGAAGTCAAAGAGAAGAAATGTGTGGGTAATTGTTCCTAACTTTTCTAGCCTCCACGCTCACCTACAACCACCAATTTCCCTTCCAAGGTTTGCAAATTCCCTCTTCATAATGATGGTTCAAGTAATTTTCCAATTTTATAATGGAGATACTATGGGGGAAATGTAGCATGGAAACGAGAGAAAAATGATGGATAATGTAACATCCCTCTCTTGCGAGCACATGTTATTGACTATTCTTTAAGGACACTTGCGTGCAAGTGATCGGATTTTAGTTTATGGTTATATGTTCCACTTATGGATTTTTGATGATGTTGATGGATTGTGATGGTATTTTATTTGATATCTATGTTTTGACAGATATTATTCACGAGTTTTGCCTGAGTGTGTAGTACAATTGACAAATTGAGAATGTCGATGGCATCGATGGACCTCCTTGGACTCCAGATCGAGCCAGGGAGTGGATTGTATTGGTTTGGGTATTTTATTTATGCATATGTGACATATGATCGGGTATATAATGATGTTGTTTATGGGTCATTGACAGTGTTTCATTGATGGATGTAGGCTGATAATTGCTTGCTAACCAGACTCGCATAAGGAGTAAAGGGGCCATGCACAACAACCAAATATTAAGGGATAGGTGTAGCAGCAACCCTGTCACATCCTACTAGCACTCTCATCGTGGCTCGAATTGTAGGTTAACGATTACCTAGTTCGAGAGATCCACGATGTCGTGAGGGAAGATTGAGATAGTCGCTCACAAATATTACTTATTCCTTAGAGGCCCTTAGTCTCTCACAAGGTCTCCTGAATGGAGTATTGACTCCAAGGGTTGGAAAACTACCAAAACCAGTCAAAGGAAAGTGTCACCCTTGGAGCATGTAGTGCGTCTTGAAGAGCACATCGCATAATTAAATATTGAATCAAAGGTGAGTGGCACCCTTGGAGCACAGATTGCGTCTTCAAGGGCACGTCGTGGTATAAAAAAAATGAGTCAATGAACCTAGGTGGCCTAGAAAACTTGAGCAAATGTTAAACCTCAAAATTTTGAGCACCTGCTGAATTAATTAATTGATTAATTAATTAACTAAAGATTGAATTTATTAAGAATAATCCTTAAGGGTCTAGGCATTTTCAAATAAATATTTAACTAAGCCTAAGTCTAAGTGAGTGATAAGACTAAAAACAAAATTTTTAAATTAATTGATGATGGGATGAATTAAATCAAATTAAGAATCAATGAAAAAAAAAAACCTGAGTGATTAATACACTTGTGTAGTAAATACTAAATTAGATTTAATTGAGAATGTAATAAAGCATAAAGATGTGTAAGCATAGAAATGTATCTAGTCTAGTCTAACTAAAGAACTTTCCTAAATTTAACACAACTCAGTTTTAGAAAGACGCCAGTCATTAAAAGGGAAATAAAGGGAATAAAGGGACAACTAAGAGTGATTTTAGGAGCACTTTAAGGATGGGTGAGAGAAAATGACATTTAATTTAATTAAATTGTTGATTTATTAGTGCAACTAAGGGAACAAGTGACAAGTGTACGGAGGAAATAATTCCTAATTAAATTATTAAAAAAACAAATTAAAAGTACCCCTAGCGTTGGCTGGGAGGTATCGGTGAAGTCTGAACGTTAGAAATTGGATGAAGGAAGGGAATGCTAGGCACCAAGGATCGTCATCAAGCCCATCTCGCTGGTTACAGTAATTTCAGTGAGTTTTCAATTTTTTAAGTTTTATTGGATGTGTGGTTCAAATAATTTTTATTTGTTTTGTTGGGTTTTTACCTCCCATTTGATAGGGATTGTTTAGATTTTTATTCCTTGTGTTTTCCGGTAAGGTTTTCTTGTTTCAGAACCCTTGACATTAGCATTAGATGCAACCCTTGAGATGAAAAAAATACTTGGGAAACCTAGGGAATAGGTGATTTGATGAATCTTTATTTATTGTTGCTATAACTTGATTTGCGCTTTCCTTTAGGAATTTTGGTTAGGAAAACAAAATGTATCTTGTTGCATGCAAGTTAAGCTCTGCGTCTTCATTCTTTTTGCCCAGAAAAAATTTGTTGAATCTCTGCATCTTTTTTCTTCCATTGCTCATCGAATTCTTACATCTCTCTGATTTTTGTGCATTAAAATAACACCCTTTGTGTTGGGGAAAACCTCCCATCGTTTCGATGGAAACCCTGCGATTTTCCTGCATCAAATAGTGCGTTGTGTGATTGGGAAGGGAACGCTCTGCGTTTACCATTTTAACCTCATCGTCAGTTTCAGTAGTTTCACCACCACCTTGCCTAGAGGCAGATACAATTACAGATGCATCAGAGGCATAGCCCGCTGGAGACCTAGATTGAAACCCTTATTTATGTGGTTGAAGTGAAGGCGACCCAGCCCTATGCATTCCATTTTGAAGGGAGGTCCCGTCCAAAATGAATTAGTCATTTACTCTTAATCCTTGAGTTTGGGCCACGTTATTTAGTGGAGGTATATGTGGAGGCATTTGTAGAGTCCCCAGTCATACTTTCCATTCCTCTGCATTTGCTAACCTTTCCACTCAACCTCTCTACATTTTTGCAGTTGGTACCAACATCCTTCCCTCAATTCGATCTACGTTTTTGCTAGCATTTTCTCCCAGCTCTTAACACTAGCATAGCCGCTAACTCGCGGCTGGTGAACGCCGAAAGAGTTATGGCCGATCCCTCTCTCTAT
>SNQJ01S0118758.1:0-12631 GCA_010110895.2 Picea sitchensis
GTTAAATGATATACATTAAAATATCACCATGATATACATTAAAATATCACCAATATATGGAGGAAATGATATATCACCATGATATACATTAAAATATCACCAATATATGGAGGGAGTTAAAGGAAGTGCAATTATAATAATATAATTGATAAATTAATTTACTAAATTATATTTATGATGTATAAATTAATGTTATTAAATTAATTTAATAGGGTTTAAATTTCATTTAAAATCAACATTGATAAAATAAAATGTAAGAAAGAAAATCAATATTACTAAAATAAGGATAAACTTTCACTAGTTACATAGTGAAAGTAAGTATTGTACAAATCCCAAAACATCATGGGATGAGAGAATCTGTCACTTTTGTGACACTAATTGGGTAGAAGATGAAAACACTTCTTCTTGGATTGCCTTGCCTATACCCATATTAGATCTCAATTTAAAGATATCTTCCACATTACCAACCTTCCTAACCTCCTAAATCATCAAAACTATGGTGATCTTGGAATGCTTCTCTTAATGCTTTATGAGCATAGAAATATAATTTTAAAGAAATTAAAGTAATCTCTTATCTTCTTAAGGTTCGATAGAACAATTGGTCTCATTGAACATTAATCATCATCATTATCTTAATAAATAAATTGATGCTAAATTTAACTTGAATAATTGATTTGAGAATTTTATTTTGATTTGAATGGAAAATTTATTTTGATTGAATCACAAACACAATGCGATTATTAATATTTTATAAAAAATTGAATGTATATCTATAAAGTAATAATATTAACTTATCATACTATTTGACATCTATATATAGTTTTGGGGAGTTTTATTTTGAGATATTTGAAAATTTTGTTTTGATTTTTTATAATACTATGTGATTGTTAAAATTTTAATGTTTTTGTTATCAATAAATGTGTATATGTGTTTATGGTGTATAATAAATACGTATATGTATTTTGTGTGTATAGTAGAGAGAATATTGTTGCTTATATATATATATATATATATATATATATATATATATATATATATATACTACTATATATATATATATGTAAGCAATGTAATCTATCCAAGATAGGTAGATTTTAATCATCATATATAAGATTATTCATATATTTTTAGATATTTTGAAAATAAAAAGTTATTTAAAATCCTGAAGCTTTATAAGCATGAGCAGTGAGACTATGGAGGAAAAGATGGCTCTGTGGCCTCATCCTTTTTCCACAGGTGCGAAGCCCCTCATGCCTTTGTTAGTGGCACTAATTTAGGGTTTCATATTGGCAGTTTTAAGGGATGTTTCTGGTGACGTGCATGTTGTTTCCCCTTTCCAGGCTTTGTTTTTTCAGTGTTCGGTCCTATTTCTTTGGAAGTTCCCCTGAAGCGACCCTTGCATTAATGGACGACACAAAGGTAGAGTTAGTGGTCTATGAGGTCAACCCTCATAAATCCACAGCCTTGCATGCCAAGTGGATTATTTTTTTGGACCATTCCCATATGGTCCTTGGGATTTCTCCACAGGTTTCTTTGCTAGCGACTTCAACAGATATGACAAGGGCCCAGATATGGAGGCTTCGGTCCTATTTCTTTGGAAGTTCCCCTGAAGCGACCCTTGCATTAATGGACGACACAAAGGTAGAGTTAGTGGTCTATGAGGTCAACCCTCATAAATCCACAGCCTTGCATGCCAAGTGGATTATTTTTTTGGACCATTCCCATATGGTCCTTGGGATTTCTCCACAGGTTTCTTTGCTAGCGACTTCAACAGATATGACAAGGGCCCAGATATGGAGGCCTTGGAGAAGGCCAATAATTTTATTTCTCTTGCTCCTTCTTTGCTGCATTTTGTGTCTCCCCATTTGCTCCGTTAGCGTTTCCTCGCTCCTCAGTCTCTCCCCAAAGACTTGTCTTCCTATGCAGCTAGGACAAAAGACTCCGCTACCCAGACGGGACCTAGCAAATTCAAAGGTGTAAGCAAGAAAAAGTGTGTCCATACCAAATCCACTAGGGTAGAAATGGTGGTTGGAAAGTTCCTGGCCATTGTGGAGCTCTCAAATTTGGTGGGAAAATATCTGGTTGGGTGCTTCTCAGGTAAACCTATTAAAGAGGAAGCCCTATCTAGGTGGTTGGAGACTAGTTGGTGTCCCATGCTGGGATACATGCTGGTTTTTCACGTTCTTAATCATGGATGGTTATATTTCATTTTAAAATCCGAGGAGGATTGCGAGGTTTTGAAAGAAAAAAATTGGTCATGGGACCCATCGGGCTTAGTTATTGACTCATGGTTTGTGGATTTTGATCCCTCCAGAGTGCCAATTGTAGTGGTAAAGTTTTGGGCAATTCTACCTAGGCTTCTGCTAGTATTTTGGAACATGGAGTCGTTAACGACCATTGAGAATAAACTCGACTCTTTCGCAGGGTTGGAACCTGACCGAGACACTAAAATTGATCGAAGATGGGCCTAGATTCAAACATAAGTTGACCTCTATGATGGGTCAGTGCAGGAACTGGATTTGGTCTTTAGTAATTTTTTCTGGAAGTAGAAGGTGGACTATTGGCGCCTTCCTTTTTGATGCTACAATTGTCACGAGCTCGATCACCTACAAGCTAAATGCATTCGTCTTAATCCCTTCCTCTCCCAAAAGAAAAAGTGTGGAAAAAGAAGGAAGACATTAGGCCTTATATTGTAGGTAGGATGGATTCAACTAGTTTTCGAAGTCCTCTGATACAATATCAAATCGCCAAGGAAGACAACCCATGGGTTGATCCCTCTTCAACACATGGACATTCTGCTAAGTCACTTTAAGTTTCCCCTCTTTCTCATTTCATTTAAGCCATCCCTTCCTTGGTTGCTATTTCTTCCCTTCACATGCCCATCCCCTTGTGCACCCCTCCCATATCCCCCTATCCCTCCCCTTTTTGTGGTCCCCTTTCCCACCTTCCCCACCTTCTTGTCCCTGGATCACGAAGGTTGCCTCAGTCCCATCCCTACCGATAAGGGTTTCTCTCCAGAAGTGTCGTTATATTTTGTTGAGGCTGCCCCCTCACCTAAAAAAGGATATTCTCTGAGACCCTGAGTAAAAACAAATAATGATGCCTCCTCCTTGAGCGGGATTGATTTGGATCCTATTCATTTCAACCAATTGGGGTGGAAATCGTTCCTCCACAAATCTCGACAAAAAGTTGTTTTGGATATCCATAAAGGTAAACAAAAAACCATTTAAGGGGCCCCTTATATGCCCCCCTCCATGTTTGTTCTCTCTTTCAATGTCAGAGGGTTAGGGGGTGCTCGCAAAAATATGCCCTTCAATCGACTTGTTAAGAGCCACAACCCAGATGCCATTCTACTTCAAGAAACAATGCGTGAAGGTGCCAAAGCCATTGCCTTGTTGGAATAATCACTTCCTAGGTGGTCTTTTAATGCAGTTGACGCTATCAGTATGTTGGGAGGCCTCATTACGAGGTGGATACATTCATGCAGATCCATTCCCTCCTCAGCCTTCTAGTCAACCATTGTGGTGAAGATTGATTACAAATATTTGGGGGTCTCCCTAAGAATTTTTAACGTTTATGGTCCTTATTCAGATAGGATCCCCTTTTGGGAAAATCTGGCAGTTTCAGGGATCTTGGGAGATCCCCTTCTCCTCCTGGGGTCCGAGGATCTCAAATTTACTCTCTCCTCGCATGAGGTTTAGGGAGCTAACCCTCATCAATATCATCAATGGGGATTATTTTATTCCTTCCTCAGAAAACACCACCTTATTGATCTGGAACTAATGGAATTGGAGCCCACTTGGATAAATTTTAGAGTCAATGATAAAGCGGTATCTAAAATATTAGATAGATTCCTGGTTTCAGAGAAAGTAATGAACATTGATTTTATGCTTAAATCGTGTCGCCTCAGGTGGCCTCTCTAATCACTCTCCAATTTTTTTCAAGCTTAAGGTGAGGGGGGAGACGCCCTTGACTCCCCTCAAGTTCAATCTCATTTGGCTCAGGGAGGAAGACTATTGATCTCTCATAAAGGAATCGTTGAAGCCTCTCTCCTCTTTTGATCCTTCTCCTTTCATTTGCCAATTCACCGATAAATATTTTCTGTTTCAAATAAGCCTCCAAGAGTTGGGGAATTTTTTATGATAAGCGGACAAAAGCTTATCTGCTAGAATAAGAGGAAAATATTTTCGTCCTATATAAATCCATGGCCAACAATTCATTGACTGATTCTCAAATTAGTCAGCTTTGTGTCCTTGAATATCTTCGCTACTCTCTTTTAGAAAAATATGAGTAAATATGGAGACTGCGAAGTAGAGCTTTATGGATAAAGTAGGTGGGGGGAATTCTAATTTTTCATTAGTTTCGCGAATTATTTCAAGAACTTAAATTCTATTTGGGAAATAGAATTTCAAGATGAGACTTTGGTTCACTCCTTTAAAGACAAGGTGGAAGAGGGATCCCACCACTTCATCCTCTTCCAAGAGCCACCTGGTTGTCCGATCCATGAGATTTTGAAGGTTATATATAATTTCCGGCAAGTATTTTTTGAAGAGATGAATTGGTCCCTAAATGAAGAAGTCTTAGAGAGGGAAGTTCATGATGCCCTTTTCTCCATAGAAAAAGGGAAGACACCAGGTCCAGGCGGTATAACCTCATATTTTTACGTTGGATTCTACGATCTAATAAAGGATGATCTCCTAAAATTAGTGTGAGAGAATCAAGTGAACGAAAATATGATCAAATCATTCAATGCCACATACATTGATTTGATTCCAAAAAAACAGGACGTGAAATATTTTGGAAATTATTTTCCCATTTCTTGCTGCAATGTGATCTACAAGATTGTATCCAAAGTCCTTACTCGAAGACTTGAACCCATCCTCAACAAGGTTATTTCAGAAGAGCAATTTGTATTTCTTCACAATAGAAAAATTCACGATGCAGTCATAGTGGCACTGTGTTAGGATCCGATACTAACCCCTCTTCGTTGGTTATTAGTTATATTTTCCATGTAATAAAGGCTGACATTAGTTAATAAGGTCTATTAAATAAAGTTGAACAAGTCAATCTAAGAAGACGTAATAAAATCTTTCGCTTCTACAAAGATCTTCCTCGAGAATGTTCTTTAGAAGATAGTAGAAGTATACATAAGAGTAGGAGGTATGAGAAAACTTGTCTTGAGTATTATTGTAAGAGAGATATGCTCATTTTGGAGGTTTCCTCCTCGAAGAGGAAAGTGAACAAAGATTCCTTGGTGCTATCAATAATATATTTCCGTTCTCTATTGAATGCTCAAGTTATTATTGGGGTATATTTGCCTGTTGTGTTATTTGTTTCAGGTTAAGCATATTACAAGTGGTATCATATCTCTTTCTCGAGCCAACACACAACCATTTTTTTTTAGAAATTTGTAGGCTAGAGACATGTTCTAGTGTATTTAAACTACATATATATGTCGTTCAATGCATAAATCCGTGATCACGGAAGCATACACATAAGAAATACAAGAGGTTTTTAATCTCACATTGTTGGACACCCTTGCAAGCCCTGTTGGTACCCCTTTAAGTGGTAGCGCATCAGACAACACCTGTACACAGATTTTCTCTTCCTCGTATTTATGGTATATCAAAAGACCCCGAGGATATATTGAAATAATCCCTAGATCAATTGATCGACCTCTTGACTGCTATAGTGCTATCGAGAACAACACTCGGGAAGATACTCTCTAGTACCTGGGTAATCAGGTAGCCTTGGCTAAGGGTATGGTCGAGCCTCCTTAGTTGGTGCTATGAGATATTGGGTCGAGTACTACTATTCGACCCTGCATGTATATAAGAGATATATAACATAGGAAAAACCTTTGTTTGTAGGAACCCTGAAAACCCTTCTATTGTTGTGCAACCTTGCCTCCTGCTTTTGAACTGTGAAATTACTACAAATTTTGTCCTGTTAAGAATTTGGGCATTTTGACACTACAATATTATTCAGATCGGAGCATAACTCTGTAGGAGTATAGTGGTCCCACCGACACCCTTATTTGGTACCTTTACCATTGGATGACCCTATTACTGTGATGAAAAGTAAAGCAAGGACTTTTATATCACTGCGATGAAAAGTATTCGTCAGGCCATAAATGTCATGAACAAAATTTCTTCGAAATTGATGGGTCAGATCCAACCTCCTTCGAGGACAGACTGTCAGATGAGGCCTCTGACTCCGAGAACACACAACCAAATTGCCCCATCCCTGATCCAGTAGCACCTCCCATACAACCAGAGGAACTTGCCATCTCTTTCCATGCCCTAGCGAGTATTTATGCTCTACAAACGTTAAAAATCAAGGGCTACATGAAACATAGGCTAGTAGTGGTGTTGGTCGATAATGGTAGCACCCATAATTTTATTCATCATAGGGTCATTGAGGATGTCAATTGCTTTGTCAGACCAGTTTCTAATTTTCAAATTCTCATAACTATTGGTGGTACAATGAAATGTGGGGGCCACTGTGAGAATGTCAAACTCTAAATGATGATTATAACCTGAAAACTCACATGTTTTCTATTGTTATGGGTGGTTGTGATATTGTCTTAGGTGTTGAGTGGATTTTCACCTTAGGACCAGTTACAATGGATTTTCAAGAGTTATATATGATATTTACTCAAAATTCTCACATTTATACCCTCCGAGTCCTACAAGCTGGCTACCCAGAAATTATTAGTTCTCACCGGATGGAGAAAATCTTGAAGAAAGTCCACCATGGTGTGATTGCTCAACTTAATTCCATCCATGTACAAGATCAATAATCTACACCAGTACATATTGATCTGCAACTAGTTTTGGACAAGCACCATAGGGTCTTTGAGACACCCACAGACTTATCCCCTTCCTAGGGTGAGAATGATCACAACATCCCTCTCCTTCTAGGTAGTCAGACCCCCAATGTACGCCCCTAAAGGTATCACTTTTCTCAAAAAATGAAATTGAAAAAATAGTGCAGGAATTGCTGGAGGCCGATGTAATTTGACCAATTACTAGCCCATATTCATCTCCTGTTGTGATGGTATTGAAAAAAGAAGGTTCTTGGCGCATGTGTCTATATTTTTACACCCTTAATAAATTGACCATTAAAGACAAGTTTCCCATTCCTATCATTGATGATCCATTGGATGAAATCCAAGGTTCTTGTTTCTTCACAAAATTAGATATTCTCTCAGGCTATCACAAGATTTAGATGAATGAAGTAGATATTCCGAAGACTTCTTTCAGAACTCATGAAGGGCATTATGAATTCTTGGTAATGCATTTTGGACTTTGCAATGCTCCATCTACCTTCCAAAGTCTCATGAATAAACTCTTTAAGCCATACCTTCAGAATTTTTTTCTGGTTTTCTTTGATGACATCCTCATTTATATCCATACTTGGGATGCCCATCTACAACGTGTGGACACAGTACTCCAACTATTACAGGAAAATAAATTGTTTGTCAAAAAGACCAAGTGTTCTTTTAGGGAGATCCAGGTTGAATACTTGGGACACATTGTGGGCCATGAGGGAGTAATATTGGACCCCAAAATGATTCAATCCATGATGGATTGGCTGAGACCCATGACCTTGAAACACCTTTGGGGTTTCCTAGGCCTCATAGGATATTACCAGAAATTTGTCCACCATTATGGAAAAATTGTTCGACCATTGAAAAACCTTCTTAATAAGCTTGAATTTCATTGGACACCTACAACATAACATTCCTTCACATATTTAAAGCAGGCCATGTGCACTACCCTAGTATTAGTAACCCATGATTTCAAAAAAACAATTGTTGTGGAATTGGATGCTTCCAACAATGGTATTGGCACAATTCTAACACAATAAGGTAGACCTTTGGCTTTCACTAGCCAGGCTTTGAGTGGTCGTAATTTGGGAAAATCTACGTATGAAAAGGAAATGATGGCCATTCTCCATGCTGTCCACACCTGGTGGCCATATCTCTTGGGATTCCATCTTCATATCAAGACATATCACCATAGTATGAAGTATTTCTTAGGGAAGAGGTTATCGTCCCCATAATAGAACAAGTGGCTAACCAAAATGTTGGGCTATGATTATGAGATCATATATAAAAAAGGCAAAGACAATGTAGTGGTAGATGCATTGTCAAGACAATATGAGGAGGAAGGTTCCCTCTTTTCCTTATCAATACCTGTTCCTACTTGGATTGAGGAAGTTTGACAAGAGTGGCTAACCCACCCCATTCTATCATAGGTCTTTCAAAAACTTCAAGAGGACCCTAACCCACCCCTTGGATACACTTGGAAAGACAATACCCTCCGGTATAAGGATCGCTTGGTTCTGTCTCCAAATTCAACAATCAAGCCCAAGATATTAAATGAGTTGCACTCATCTACTCTCGCTGGTCACTCTAGCTTCCAAAAGACATATGTTCATGCTTTCCATTCCTTTTTCTAGGAAGGCATGAAGAAGGGCATCCTTACCTTTATCACAGAATGTGATGTTTTCCAATGCAATAAAGGTGAAACTTCCAAGACACCAGGAGCTCTACAACCATTACCTATTCCAACTTATATTTGGACTGATGCCTTTATGGAATTTATAACGGGCCTTCCAAAATTAGGGAACATGTCCATCATCATGGTCATGGTAGATTGCCTCTCCAAGTATGAGCATTTTTGTGCCTTACCACACCCATTTACGCCAACTATGGTAGCACAATTTTTCATTGGTCATATTTTCAAACTGCATGGCATACCAACTTCCATTGTGTTTGATCATGACACAACCTTCACTAGCACATTTTGTTAATAATTGTTTAAATTACATGGCACACAATTGAAGATGATCACAACATACCATCCCTAGATGGATGGCCAAACAAAAGTTGTCAATAAATGTTTGGAAACTTACTTGCACTATTTTTCTTCGGACAACAACATCAATGGGTGCAATGGTTACCCTTGGAATAATGGTGGTACCACACTTCTTATCATAAAACAACCAAAATGACACCATATGAAATGGTGTATGGCCAATAACCACCTGCAATCAATTCCTATCTTCTAGGAAAATCAAAGGTCCATGATATTAATAATTTACTGTAAAGTAGATAAACTACACTCATGTCTCTGAAGGATAACCTCCACATGGCCCAAAACTGTATGAAGCAACATAATGACCAACAATGTTCTGAACGGGTTTTCCAAGAAGGTGATCGAGTGTTTCTTAGACTCCAACCTTACAAGAAAAAATTTCTCAAATACCATGGCCACGACAAGTTGGCACCCAAATTTTATGTCCCCTATCAGGCTATCAAATGTATTGGTCCAATTGCCTACGCATTAGCACTTCCAGTTGCCTCCAAAATACATCTGGTGTTCCATGTTTCTCGTTTGAAGAAAGTGGTGGGTCAGAATTGCAAGGTTCAAACCATCATGCCTGAATTAGATGAAGAAGGCTCCATTTGGATGAAACCATAATCCATCCTCTATGTGTGCGAGCGTCACTTGCGTAGCCAAACTATCAAATAAGTGTTGATCAAGTGGAAGGACAAATATCCAGAAGATGCAACTTGGGAACCAACTACCATACTGCAACAATTTACACATCTTCAGCCTGGAGGACAAGGATTCTTTTGAAGGGGGAGGGAATGTTAGGATTTGAACCTAACCCCTCTTAGTTGGTTATTAGTTATATTTTCCATGTAATCAAGGCTGACATTAGTTAATAAGGCCTATTAAATAAAGTTGAACAAGTCAATGTAAGAAGACCTAATAGAAGATTCCGCTTCTAGAAATATCTTCCTAGAGAATGTTCTTTAGAAGATAGTAGAAGTATAAATAAGAGTAGGAGGTATGATAAATATTTTCTTGAGTATTATTGGAAGAGAGCTCTGCTCATTTTGGAGGTTTTCCCCTCAAATATTCAAGTGAACAAAGATTCCTTGGTGTTATCAATAATATATTTATGTTCTCCATTGAATGTTCATGCTATTCTTGGGGTATATTTGCTTGTCGTGTTATTTGTTTCAGGTTAAGAATATTAGACACAGGAGGATCTTCACTCGATAAAAAATCAAACATAGGAGCAATGGTCCTAAAACTGGATCTTTCTAAAGCTTATGACCAAATTAGCTGGACCTTCCTTCGTTTGATTTTGCTTCAAATGGGAATGGACCTCATTATAGTGAATCAGATTATGTGGTGCATCCAATCGATTTCATTCACTATTCTTATAAATGGTGCTCCTTCCAGGTTCTTTAGAGCCTCTCATGGTCTCAGGCAAGCTTTCCCATTTTCAACTTTCTCGTTCTTAAGTGTGGAAGATTCCCTAAGAAAACTAATGTTAGCAGTTAAGAGGGGTTGGGTTATTTCGGGAGTAAAGGTTTCTGATCATGAGTCTATAAGACACTTACTTTTTGCAGAAGATGTGTTATGTTCAAGGTTCTTTGAGGGACCTCTCTGCCTATAAAGGAATCTTGGATCTATACTACTTAATGACTAACATGAAAATCAACATATAAAATCAGGCATGATCTCACATAAGGTGACTCCTCAAGTATCTCAAGTGATAGGGAACATTCTTCATTTCCCTCTCAAACACTTCGAGGGTGGTCTGAAATATTTAGGATTTCACCTCAAGATGGATAAATATCGTTTTGGAGACTAGTCTTGGATAATAAAAAAGTTCGAGGTGTGAGTGTCCATCTTGGTGAACAAATTGGTTTTAAGGGGGGGAAGACTTTTTCTGTTGAAATCCATACTTGAGAGAATTACAATCTACTAGACCTCTATCACCATTGTACCCAAAGATATCCTCACAAAAATCTGTAAGATTTTCTTTTAGTTCCTATGGTATGGACTTTAAGTTTCAAGGGGAATCCAATTGGTTAAGTGGATTCATGTGGCTCTCTATAAGGAGCTCGAGGGGTGGGGTTTGAAGAATATATACTCATTTTCTCAGGAATTTCTAGGTAGATCCCTATGTATATTTATACAGAGTGATTCCCTGTGGGGTAGATTTTTAAAGTCCAAATATCTCCCAGGGGTGTTCATTGTTAAGTGGATCAAGCAACCTCAAAAGTATTCTAAAGGGTCGATTATTTGGAGAGCCCTTTTGTCAACCTTTCCCTTACCAGGGATGTGGGTACTATGGTGAGTAGGTAATGGGAAGAATATAAGGTTGGGTGAAGATCCATGGTTGGGATCTGAAAACCAATATCTCTTCTATGGATCGCTCCTTTGGGATTTTAATCGGATGGTATTTTTTCATTGAATGATGCAATGCCTATGTATTGTCAGCCTTTAGGGAGACATGTATGGAATTCCACTATAGATCTAGGATTAGTCGGAGTTGAAGTGTTATAATGGAGCCAATATATAAGTATGTTAGTATCCAACTTTATCATACTAAAAGAAGATGATCCCAACGTCCCTTGCTGGTCTAAAAATCCTCAATTTGGGGACTAAATGACCAAGATCGACTATAAAGTCGAAATAGAGCTGAATTTCAAGGGTGAAAAACAATGGTGGTGGAACCTTATTTGGAAACTTAACGCCCCTCTGAAGAGTAAAATAACTATGTGGCTGACTTTAAACAACAAATTGCTAACTTCGGATGTCGACCTTAGAAGGGGATAGATTGACTGAAACTAGTGTTCTCTTTGTAACACTTATGTTGAATCTTCATCTCACATATTTTTTGGATGTCCTTATGCAGTGCAGGGAACAAGTTTGGTCACGATGGTGCTCAAGCCATCGTATTCTTGGTCTAAACCAATTTTGGAATAGTGTTTAAAAGACTGGTTAGTAGACACAAGAGTGAAACGGTTTGAAGAGTTCCCATGCATATAATTTGGTACAAAGTATCTGGTGGGCTCATAATTTCCATCTTCAAGAATGAGTATATTATGCCAGGGTCACTGCAAACTTTATTGGAAAGTTGAAAAAGGAATACATGATAGAAACCAAAAGAAAAACCCTAAGGTTACTATCCATGCCAGTTCTAGATTTCCAAACCCCATAGGGGTATTTTGATGGTGCCATCCAGGGTCATTCACCTCGCTGCGGGGTAGGTTTGGTCCTTCATGTGAACCATCTCCACTTCATCAACATATGATATGCACCTAGGAGGGGTTCAAACAATAGATCCAAGTTTATTTTTTTATGGACCTTTCTTGAGGCTTCTGCAAAGAAAGGGTTCAACACACTCCAAGTGCTTGACGATTCCAAAATCATCATTGACTGGATGGGAAAATAACAAGGTTTCACTATCCGATGTCAGATTCATTCCTTTTCTACATGAACTTCTCCAATCCATGCAGTCTTTCAAATGGCTCTCCTTCAACCATATATTCAAATAATTGAATGTCAAAGCCAATGCCTTGTCTAAAGAGGCACCGAACCTTCCTGTAGGGGCATTTGGTTTTTACAAATTTCTGGATGGTGAGGAGACAAAATCTATGGGGTTCGTTCTTTAGTCTAGTTGGCGTGGAGTAGGAGCAATTTTGTCTTTATTTTATTCAGTTGAAGTAGTTATATTAGTTGTTAGGTATATGGTTTGATACATAAACTATCTCGATAGTGGTATCTGAATCTCTATTTTATTTTTGGCAGTACAT
>SNQJ01S0118758.1:12641-40106 GCA_010110895.2 Picea sitchensis
ACTCGATATTTAACATCGCCCAATAGCCATCTAGGGGTAGGGTTTTGACTTCCTCAACCCTCAATTGTGATAATATTTTGGACCTTCTAGAATCTTCTTGAAATTCCACATGTGACTATCCTCATATGCATGAGTAATGGGGGATGACTTGTCATCCTCTCATACCATGGTGGTCAACATGGTAGGTCAACTTGTGGGAGACATAAATTTCATATACGAACTCCGATTGAAGCCATTATTGCACCATTAGAAAGGTCTCGATGTGTAGAATATGGAATATTGATATATAGTAGGTTTTAAAAAATGTTGTTTGATGTTTCAAAATGGTTTTGGAATATTTCAGAAATTTTTTTGGACCCAATTTTCCAAATTGGGACCCACCTCTAAAATGGATCTACAAGCTGATTCCTCCATTTTTTCCCACTCTGAAAGCATCGATATAGATGAAAAATAATATAATGATCGAATATGAATCACACCTCTCCATTTAGGGAGGATTTTGGTCCCTAAAATATTTACTGAATGAGGTAAGGGAAATTTTCCTCTACCTTCTCCCTGGAGTACCATTTTTCTTTGCCTAGAAGTTGTCCTTTCAACCCAATCTTCCAAAGGTCATGCTACCCCTATCTTGTAGTTCTAGACTTCTTTTGCAAAAATGTATATTCTACCAACTCTTCTTGAGCATATGGTGCTAATTCCTCTATGGTAGGTAGGACTTTCTCCTCCTCCTGATCCAACATGGAAGGTTCATATGGTTTCAAATTATCCACATTCACTATTGAGTAAATGCACATGTATGGGGGTAGATTGAGTCTATAGGCATTATATCCCACCTTCTCCAACACATCAAAAGGGCCATACCACAAATCCTTGATCTTATTATCGAGATGATACATGAAAATAGCCATACCAAACAATTATATGCTCTTAATGCTTCTCCCATGGTGTCTTCCATCACTCCTCGTTGTCCATATGAAACATCCAAGGGAAAAGGAGAAAAATTCCAAAAGAAAGTTTCAAAAGGGGATTTACTAGTAGAAGTATGGACTGCTCTATTATAAGGGTTCTAAATATAGATTGTAATTTCATCCCATATATTTGGATGCTTCTAATTATAACCCCTCAAAAGTTGCACCAAAGTCTTGTTGACTACTTCTATCTACCCATCTGTTTGTGGATGGAATTCCATAGATATGTTCAACTTCATGTCCATATTCTCCCAAAGTGTAGTCCAAAAGGCACTAAGAAATATGGTATCCCTATCTGAGATTATGCTCCTTAGTATCCCAAAGTGCACCCATACTTATTCGAAGAACATGTTTTCTACCTCTTGTCCTCTAATGGTATTTTTAAAAGGCACACGAATTCACATCTTGTTTAACTTGTCGACTACCATAAAAATATAGTCATGTCCCATCCCAGTTGTTGGTAAACCTCCCAGAAAATCCATGGAAATCCTTTACTGGGCTTGTTGGTATGCCAAAGTATCATCCTCTAATATACCATGCTACATCTTGTATTCTGGGCCAATACACGTACCTTTGCAAGTTAGCAATTGTCTTCCCAACACCAAAATGTCCCACAACCTTAGGGGTGTGAGCCTCTCTGATAAATTGCAATATTTCCCTTTTAGGAACACATAACTTGTCTATCTTGTAGAGAAACCCATTCTGGATATGATAGTTAGCCTTTCTATCACCTTCTTCTACATGAATTTGGCCCTGTAGCCAATGAAACACCTTTTTGAAGTCTTCATCTTCTATGTATGCCTTTTTTTATGCATCACGGGTAAAAGGATCCATGTGCATAAGAGTTCCCAAATCTATAATATTGGATGTGGGTGGCATTGAAAACATGTCTTCCAAATTATTAGTGTTTCACTTCTTATACTTGATGTATAGATGAAATTTTTGTAAGAATCCCATCCACTTGTAATGTCTAGTTTTTTCTAGCTTACTCTGGGCCTAAAAATATTGTAGCGGATGAAGATTTGTGTGGATGATGGTCTCCTTTCACATTAGATAGTGCTTCCATTTCTTGACAACTTGAACTAGGGCATAAAGTTCCTTGTCATAGGTAGGGTAGTTGAGATTTAGTTCATGAAATATTTCAAACTGATAGCATACATGCCTTCCTCTTTCCATGAAAACCACTCCCATGACATATCCACTTGCATCTAACTCCACTTCGAAAGGATTTTTTAAGTTTGGCAATGTGAAAAATGGTGCTTGACTGATCTTTATTTTCTGATTCTTCAAGTTATCCCCAATTTCTAGGGAGAACTAAGGATATTATGTCTCGAGGTCATCAGGTTGCAGACATGGAGTACATAGAGACTGATGGTTGAAAATGTCCACTTGCACAGACAAAGTCACAATTCACCACAAAAAATCTCAGGTTCATAATGATGGTATCCACAATATCAAATTTCTTCCAAAAGACAATGGGTATTGCTCCATGAGGTGCAAGTAAGGTATTGCGGTAAGTGTCACTTTAATATTTCAGGCATTTGAGTATGTTGCATTTAAAGTTGCTTTTGATTATAGTATGTTTTCTTGTAAGTTGTGCTCTTTGCCATGTTTCACCTAGGTGGTTGACATTGTGCCCTAGTAAGTGGTCACCCTTAGGGATGGGTTTTCTACTGGGAGGTCTCCTTGACAAGTCATCGTGCCACTCCCGATCATACTATTAATTTTTCATCACTTCACCCCTTTTCCATCTCCTTATCTTTAGTAATTTTTGAGTGTATTGATCCAATAAGGGTTTGCACCTCATTTCATGGGAAGAAGGGGCTGAAGGCCAAAATGTTTGTAGCTAGAAAAAGATAAAATCCAATCATAAACCTTCTAGATGCTTTCCCAGGGATCTCAAGGACAATGAAATGTCTCTCATAAGAAACTGATCGGACCCGTGAAAAATAACAATGTAAAAATGCCAACCAAGGTTGAGCGTGTGTGGGAAATATTTTTCATGCTTAGGTAGAAGCCCCGCACATTGTATTCAAATTGGAGAAGAATAAAGTGACCAGGGTAAAGTCAAGGAGGGAAATGTTTTTCATGCTTAGGTAGAAGCCCCACCTTGGCTTTAACCTGGAAACAACTAAAAAAAAACAAAAGGGAATAAATGGGATTGGAAAAAAGATGCATTGAAAACAAAGGTACAACACACCCTCTACAAAGGCACCCATAAATGAGACAATACTAACCCTTGTATGTCATGAATCCCATGCCCAAAGGTTTTAACCCCCCATCCACTTCATATTTTCCACATGACTTAGAGAGGTCTCCACCTAGGAAACATTCCTTGACTTAAGGAATGATTAACCCAATAGGTCACTTTGTCAACCCTCCCATTACTAAACCTGGAAGATTGCATAGGGTCTTTGAGAACCTGTTTAATTTGATGAGGTAGTTTTGATGTATATGCTTGAATGAGTCTTATATTAAATTTGATTTTACTTTCCATGATGATTTGACTTGAGATCCTTGGAGGGTGCACTTGTTTGTCTCTGCAGGACCTTGACTAGTGGATGATTTGGACGAACAAGCCCAACTTGGGCCTTCATTGGGGTAAGAAGCCCACAGGTTGGATACCATATCATGCACAGGGGATGATGATGATAGCCTTTGGAGGCTAGAGAGACACCTTAGAGGACCAATCCTATCCCTTCATCACCCCAACGACTTGCCTTTGGAGGCTAGAGTGATACATCTCCGGGCTTGACATCTTGTTGGGGCTAGGGTTTGGTGGTAGTGGTGTTGATGTTGAAACTTGGAATATTTTGACGCTAAGGAAGACTTGGATTGATGGAGAAGACCCTAGAAATTGAGAAAGAGGCCTTTGGAGGCCCAACGTTCCATCTCCAAGCTCAACGACTTGCTCCAAGTTCCAAAACGTTGCCCTAAAGTGGCAACGTCATGCTTTTTTAGGGATTTCTTATGTGCAAATTAAATTTTGAAATTGTAAAGGGGAAAAATAAAGGAGGTCAGACTCCTTAATTTGCGGTTTACCCTAAGTTAAGTGGATTTTTTTTTTTAGAGTTTTGTATATTTAAGAATCATTTCATTTCATTTTGAAACATAACTCTCCCATCTTGGAGAAGATACTTGGCTAAAATTTGCACCCTCTTTGGGAAACTTGGATATCTCTCTCTTGTGCAAATGTATTTTGGTGATTCTTCTTGGTATATTTTGGAGCTATGGTGGTGCACACCTTTTGGAGGCTTACTCTCTTGCTTGTGGATGGATATGTTTTGGTAAACTAGGGTTTGATATTGCATCTTTTAGAATTGGTAAGGAAATTTCTACATTTATTGGTGTTTTATTCTTGTTTGAAACCCTAGGAGGAGTATAAGTGCACACACCCTCCTACAAAACTTCATCTCATTGCTAGTTGACAAGTCATTTTAACCAAGGTTGCTAGGAGGAGTACAAGGGTTTACACCCTCCTAGATTTACCTTAGTTTGATTTGCATTCCCTAGGGAGTAAAAGGGATTAAACCCATAGGGATATTGTGGATCTAACTCACACATCCAAGACTCCATTTAACCAAAAATTAAAGGTACTAATATGAAATTTGCGTTGGAGAAATACATTTCTTGCATTGGGTAACATTATTTTACGAGATTTTAAAATTGTTTGAAGTGGAATCAATTCTATGCTCTACTAGCTTGCTTGATCCACTAGGGCATCCCATTTAGTCAAGGATATCTTATTTCTATTATAACATTAAAGCTACAACCATTAGGGATGCAAGAAATTTCTCTCAAACTTTTACTTTAGATCTCTTTTCAACCGTCAAAATTTGTTATAAATCTACCTTAATAATCTACTTGACATTGTGCATCTTTTGGGTGGTTTACTTGCAACTTTGGGTGGTTGGAATTTTATGTTGTAGAAATATTTTTCTACAGCCATAAGGATTTTATAATATCTTTACAATAACATCTTTGAACAACCCTACATTGTTGCTAAAGTCTTGTCTTATCTCACTTGAGTTATACTAGTCATTACTAGCTTATCTCTTGCATCTTTAACTAGAATTTTAGTGACTTATCTAGCAGATTTGATTATCATTTACTTGCTGAATTATATCATTGTTTACTGCTGCTATATAGGACAACAAAATTCACTTTCTTGTCCATTGGATATTTTGTATTGTACACTTGTCTTTTCTTGTGTCTCAGGCAAGTAAAAATATCGTTTGTAGGTACACTAATTGTTTGTAACCTTCCCTCATCAAAATGACTTCATCCCAATCCTTCCATCTCTCCACAAATTGACCTATAGGGGATTAATCCTTCATCACTTCACTTTCCATTTCAATCCTCCTAGGGACACCCGTGACTCCCCCCTTGTGTAGGATTTATCCTTCAATAAAGCGAGGGGAGGCTTTATCTAAGGTGATAGTGGGTAGACTCTCCTGTAGTTCTCGCCATCTTGTGGATTGGGTCATGGTTTTCCCAACCTACAATTTGTGCGATAAAATTTTGGCGCCATTACTGGGGAGGATTTTGAATCCTCTTTCATGCCCTAACGACACTTTGGAAAGATTCCATCCTGAAGCCTTTACCCCTAGATTACCTGGCGACTCCACTTGGAGGACGTTCCGATTACACCCTTGATGAGCTCTTCTTGAAGCTCATCTGGAAAATCCACCATCCTATAATCCACCTTTCAATAATACTTTTCCCTTGAGAAGATTCAAGCCTTATAAAGTTTACCAAAGAAGAGCTCCTCTCAAACCTCCCGTTTTCAAAACCTTATTCCAAGGTAACCTTCCCCTTGCTCCAATGTCTCACCCTTGGGAAAAAGACCTCTACAAACCCTTAAACATGCCCACTATTCCTAGATATCACAATACCATACCAAAAGAGTCTCGCAAATGGTTTTCAAATTTCTCAGGAAATAATGTGATTACAACTGGCGATCATCTCTATGCCATCGAGCGAGATATGGAGAACGAAGAAGTAGAACATGAAGACATCGCAATGAGGCTACTAGCTCCAACTAAAGATGCCAAAATATGGTTTAGGGACCTTTTTGATAACCATGTAGCATCTTATGAAGATTTCGGTAAGTTTTTCAAGAACAAATGGACAACAAATAAGGATAGTTGGATGCTTGTAGCTTAGTTCAATCAGATAGAGAAGAAGGAGAATGATAAAGAAGGTGATTTTGACAACAAGATTTATAGATTGTACAACCGAATCCAGAAGGATTTGTGTCTACCAGAAGTGGTTGTTTGTCTCCTTTATATGAATTCTTTTGATGGGAAATTCCATTTCATCTTAAACGATAAGAAGCCCGCCAATTTGGCACAAGCCAAAGAGTATACCATAAATATTGAAGAAAACATTATTAATTCAAAGGTTGACACTTTTTAGTATCCTTGTGTCAAGACAAAAGAAAATACCAAAGCTCCCAATAACAGTGCACAAGATCCAATTTCTCTCTTGAATCAAAAGATAGACCAGACGAGTAATTAGTTTGTCCAAGATTATAATTAGAACATGGGACGATTGACCACTATGAAAAGAAGTCAGTTTGATCCCAATTCTCATTTTGTTAGACAATAGAGGGATGCCATAGGTTGGAGGCTGAAGCCTCAATAAGAGGAAAACACTCCTCACACATTGAACCTAGTTGGAATGGTTAACATAGAAAAAGCACCATGGTGTTCTCCATGTCAAGAATCACATCGAGAGGATGAATTTCCAAGATGCGATGAAGNCATGCTTAGGTAGAAGCCCCACCTTGGCTTTAACCTGGAAACAACTAAAAAAAAACAAAAGGGAATAAATGGGATTGGAAAAAAGATGCATTGAAAACAAAGGTACAACACACCCTCTACAAAGGCACCCATAAATGAGACAATACTAACCCTTGTATGTCATGAATCCCATGCCCAAAGGTTTTAACCCCCCATCCACTTCATATTTTCCACATGACTTAGAGAGGTCTCCACCTAGGAAACATTCCTTGACTTAAGGAATGATTAACCCAATAGGTCACTTTGTCAACCCTCCCATTACTAAACCTGGAAGATTGCATAGGGTCTTTGAGAACCTGTTTAATTTGATGAGGTAGTTTTGATGTATATGCTTGAATGAGTCTTATATTAAATTTGATTTTACTTTCCATGATGATTTGACTTGAGATCCTTGGAGGGTGCACTTGTTTGTCTCTGCAGGACCTTGACTAGTGGATGATTTGGACGAACAAGCCCAACTTGGGCCTTCATTGGGGTAAGAAGCCCACAGGTTGGATACCATATCATGCACAGGGGATGATGATGATAGCCTTTGGAGGCTAGAGAGACACCTTAGAGGACCAATCCTATCCCTTCATCACCCCAACGACTTGCCTTTGGAGGCTAGAGTGATACATCTCCGGGCTTGACATCTTGTTGGGGCTAGGGTTTGGTGGTAGTGGTGTTGATGTTGAAACTTGGAATATTTTGACGCTAAGGAAGACTTGGATTGATGGAGAAGACCCTAGAAATTGAGAAAGAGGCCTTTGGAGGCCCAACGTTCCATCTCCAAGCTCAACGACTTGCTCCAAGTTCCAAAACGTTGCCCTAAAGTGGCAACGTCATGCTTTTTTAGGGATTTCTTATGTGCAAATTAAATTTTGAAATTGTAAAGGGGAAAAATAAAGGAGGTCAGACTCCTTAATTTGCGGTTTACCCTAAGTTAAGTGGATTTTTTTTTTTAGAGTTTTGTATATTTAAGAATCATTTCATTTCATTTTGAAACATAACTCTCCCATCTTGGAGAAGATACTTGGCTAAAATTTGCACCCTCTTTGGGAAACTTGGATATCTCTCTCTTGTGCAAATGTATTTTGGTGATTCTTCTTGGTATATTTTGGAGCTATGGTGGTGCACACCTTTTGGAGGCTTACTCTCTTGCTTGTGGATGGATATGTTTTGGTAAACTAGGGTTTGATATTGCATCTTTTAGAATTGGTAAGGAAATTTCTACATTTATTGGTGTTTTATTCTTGTTTGAAACCCTAGGAGGAGTATAAGTGCACACACCCTCCTACAAAACTTCATCTCATTGCTAGTTGACAAGTCATTTTAACCAAGGTTGCTAGGAGGAGTACAAGGGTTTACACCCTCCTAGATTTACCTTAGTTTGATTTGCATTCCCTAGGGAGTAAAAGGGATTAAACCCATAGGGATATTGTGGATCTAACTCACACATCCAAGACTCCATTTAACCAAAAATTAAAGGTACTAATATGAAATTTGCGTTGGAGAAATACATTTCTTGCATTGGGTAACATTATTTTACGAGATTTTAAAATTGTTTGAAGTGGAATCAATTCTATGCTCTACTAGCTTGCTTGATCCACTAGGGCATCCCATTTAGTCAAGGATATCTTATTTCTATTATAACATTAAAGCTACAACCATTAGGGATGCAAGAAATTTCTCTCAAACTTTTACTTTAGATCTCTTTTCAACCGTCAAAATTTGTTATAAATCTACCTTAATAATCTACTTGACATTGTGCATCTTTTGGGTGGTTTACTTGCAACTTTGGGTGGTTGGAATTTTATGTTGTAGAAATATTTTTCTACAGCCATAAGGATTTTATAATATCTTTACAATAACATCTTTGAACAACCCTACATTGTTGCTAAAGTCTTGTCTTATCTCACTTGAGTTATACTAGTCATTACTAGCTTATCTCTTGCATCTTTAACTAGAATTTTAGTGACTTATCTAGCAGATTTGATTATCATTTACTTGCTGAATTATATCATTGTTTACTGCTGCTATATAGGACAACAAAATTCACTTTCTTGTCCATTGGATATTTTGTATTGTACACTTGTCTTTTCTTGTGTCTCAGGCAAGTAAAAATATCGTTTGTA
The DNA here is from genome assembly GCA_010110895.2 of Picea sitchensis. Lineage (NCBI taxonomy): Eukaryota > Viridiplantae > Streptophyta > Pinopsida > Pinales > Pinaceae > Picea > Picea sitchensis. Next base: position 21,528 of record SNQJ01S0118758.1, read on the forward strand.
GGTACACTAATTGTTTGTAACCTTCCCTCATCAAAATGACTTCATCCCAATCCTTCCATCTCTCCACAAATTGACCTATAGGGGATTAATCCTTCATCACTTCACTTTCCATTTCAATCCTCCTAGGGACACCCGTGACTCCCCCCTTGTGTAGGATTTATCCTTCAATAAAGCGAGGGGAGGCTTTATCTAAGGTGATAGTGGGTAGACTCTCCTGTAGTTCTCGCCATCTTGTGGATTGGGTCATGGTTTTCCCAACCTACAATTTGTGCGATAAAATTTTGGCGCCATTACTGGGGAGGATTTTGAATCCTCTTTCATGCCCTAACGACACTTTGGAAAGATTCCATCCTGAAGCCTTTACCCCTAGATTACCTGGCGACTCCACTTGGAGGACGTTCCGATTACACCCTTGATGAGCTCTTCTTGAAGCTCATCTGGAAAATCCACCATCCTATAATCCACCTTTCAATAATACTTTTCCCTTGAGAAGATTCAAGCCTTATAAAGTTTACCAAAGAAGAGCTCCTCTCAAACCTCCCGTTTTCAAAACCTTATTCCAAGGTAACCTTCCCCTTGCTCCAATGTCTCACCCTTGGGAAAAAGACCTCTACAAACCCTTAAACATGCCCACTATTCCTAGATATCACAATACCATACCAAAAGAGTCTCGCAAATGGTTTTCAAATTTCTCAGGAAATAATGTGATTACAACTGGCGATCATCTCTATGCCATCGAGCGAGATATGGAGAACGAAGAAGTAGAACATGAAGACATCGCAATGAGGCTACTAGCTCCAACTAAAGATGCCAAAATATGGTTTAGGGACCTTTTTGATAACCATGTAGCATCTTATGAAGATTTCGGTAAGTTTTTCAAGAACAAATGGACAACAAATAAGGATAGTTGGATGCTTGTAGCTTAGTTCAATCAGATAGAGAAGAAGGAGAATGATAAAGAAGGTGATTTTGACAACAAGATTTATAGATTGTACAACCGAATCCAGAAGGATTTGTGTCTACCAGAAGTGGTTGTTTGTCTCCTTTATATGAATTCTTTTGATGGGAAATTCCATTTCATCTTAAACGATAAGAAGCCCGCCAATTTGGCACAAGCCAAAGAGTATACCATAAATATTGAAGAAAACATTATTAATTCAAAGGTTGACACTTTTTAGTATCCTTGTGTCAAGACAAAAGAAAATACCAAAGCTCCCAATAACAGTGCACAAGATCCAATTTCTCTCTTGAATCAAAAGATAGACCAGACGAGTAATTAGTTTGTCCAAGATTATAATTAGAACATGGGACGATTGACCACTATGAAAAGAAGTCAGTTTGATCCCAATTCTCATTTTGTTAGACAATAGAGGGATGCCATAGGTTGGAGGCTGAAGCCTCAATAAGAGGAAAACACTCCTCACACATTGAACCTAGTTGGAATGGTTAACATAGAAAAAGCACCATGGTGTTCTCCATGTCAAGAATCACATCGAGAGGATGAATTTCCAAGATGCGATGAAGACTCCTTTAATAGTATGAACTTCATGGATATGATCTGTAACTTCTGAGAAGAATATATTAGTTAGGAACAAATTTTTGAGGTAAGAAAAAGATGAGCTAGAGAAGGATGACTCTGAGTGTTAAATCAGTTAACATAGGATCAGAGAAAGGAATTGAGGAAAAATAAAATTATGTTGTACGCAAGAAGAAACGAGTCTTTAGTTCCTCCACTACAACCTTCCACTCCACTCCAGCTAGAGGTGGAATTTCCTCTTCCATCTGCAGAGAAGGTGGTCCCACCACCTCCACCTCCATTCCATGAATTTCTTCCAAAACCAACTTCAACAAAAGAAGAGATTCAATTGAACATAGACGTTCCAACCATGTTTGGAAAACTAAATATGACGGTCAGTGTGACGGAGATGTGCAAGATTCCCTTTGTGAGGAAAGAAGTTTTGAAGTTATTAAAAGTACCAACCGAGAAGGAGGATCCTCCCATCATTTTGAATACCATGTATTTTGACTTGCAAAGGGATAGTGACCCTCCCTTCTATCTCTCTTTGGGGGTGTTATCCTCAACTCCTAGGGATAACTAAGGATATGAGGTATTGAGGCCCTCAGGTTGCAGACATGGAGTACCGAGAGACAACTTGACCAGTAGTGTCCACTTGCACAGACATAGATCCACCTCACCACCACAACTATAGGTTGATCATGACGACATCCACCACATTAGCTGGCCTCCAGAAGATATTGGGTCTTGCTACATGAGGTACAAATGAGGTATTATGGTGAGTGTCATTTCAATATTTGAGGCATTTGAGTTTTTATCATCTATTATTGCTTTTGATTATGTGACATTTACCTGGACATTATTCTCTTTGCCCTGTTTCACTTTGGTGGTTGACAGTACACCCGAGTAAGTGGGTCACCCTTAGGGATATGTATTCTATTGGGAGGTCTTTTTGTTGAGTCATTATACCATTCCCAACCATACTTGTCACTTTCTACACTTCTTCCACTCATCTCCTTACCTTTTAGGATTTTCAGGTGTACTGACCCAAGAAGGGGTTATCCCTCATTTCATGGGAAGAACAGGCTGAAGGCCTAGAGGATTGTGGCTGGAAAAAGATAAAATCCAAGCCATTAAACTTCTATATTATTTCCCAAGGTTCCCAAAGACAATGAAATGTCTCTCATAAAAAAATAATGGGATCCATAAAAGAATGACTAATTTCAAAATTCCAACCATGGAGGAGAATGTATGGGCACTGTTTTTATTGTTTAGGTAGAATCCCCACACATGTTTCCAACTTGGGGAATCATGATGTGACCAGGGTAGAGTCAAGGTGGAAAAATTGTTTCATTCTTAGGTATAAGCCCCACCTTGGCTTCAACCTAAAAACATCCTAAAAGAATTAAAGGCAATAATTGGGCTTGGAAAAAGGTTGCATTGAAAATGAAGGTGCAACACACCCTCTACAAAGGCACCCATAAGTGAGACACTACAACCCCTTGTATGTCATGAACCCCATTCTCAAAATTCTTCCACTCATCCATGGCACATAATCCACATGAATTATAAGGAGTTCCCATCGGGAAACACCCCTAAACTTGAGGTACAATTCACCCAATAGGTCATTTTCTCAACCCTCCCATACCTAAACTTGGAAAATTGCATAGGGTATTTGAGCATTAGTTTATTTTGATGAGGTGGTTTGGATGTACTTGCTTAAATGGATATTTTATTGATTTGATTTACTCATCATTATTCTTTGACTTGAGATCCTTGGAGGGCGTATCCATTTGACTTTGCAAGACCCAACTGGTGGACAGTTTTGGAAGAACAAGCCTAGCTTGGGATTCCATGGGGCTTGAATCCCACAGGTTGGATGCCAAGGGCTGACATGCTGGATCACAGAGACATGCCTTTGGAGGCCTAGAGGACACCTTGGAGGATCTTGCCCAACCCCTATATGCCAAATGGTTTTCTTGAAAGAGGAAAAATGTCACCTTCTTGGAGCTTGACGTCACACATGGGATAGGATGTGGTGGTGATGTGACACTTGGAACTTTGATGAGGGTGGCACATTGATTTAGTGGAGAGAGATCCTAGCGCCTTGGAATATGAATTTTGGAAGCCTGAAGTCCCTTCTCCATTCTCAACGACTTGCCAAAAAAGGCCTAAAGGTTTCCCTAAAGGGCTGACGTCTTGCCTTTTAGGGTTTCTTTCATATGTAAAAGTATGAATTAAATAACATTATTGTGTAAAGGTGCAATAATAGGGTTGTTGACCCCTTATCTTGTGGTTTACCCTAAATTATGTGGACAAACTATGTTTAGAACATTTTGTATAAATAGAGATTATTTGTATCTCATTTTAATATAGCTCTCCCATTGTGAGAATCCTTCCTAGCTGAAATTTTGCGCCCTCTTTGGGAAATCTCTATCTCTTGTGCTATTGTTATGGTTTCCTCATGCTATTGGTGGAAGAAGTAGTGCACTACCTCTCTTGGAGCTAGTTTCTTGCATTTATGGTGGATTAATCTTATCGTTACTTGGACTGGGTAAGGATTCTATCTTATTGTTTCTTCATTACTTGGTTACAAGTTTGATTTTTTATAATTCTTGGGGAGTATAAGGGTTTACAACCCCACCATATCTATCCTTTTTGTCTTGAAATAATTTGTTGCTTGAGGTTTTAGTAGGAGACGTAAAAGGGTTTACACCCTCCTAGTACTTCCTAGTTAGCCTTGCTTGACTTGGGGAGTAAAATGGATTACAACCCCAAGGAGATAGAATTTATAGCTCTTTTATTTTTTGACTCCATAACCTAATAGCTAAGGCACTAAATCTAATTGCATTGGAGAAATAAAATCTTGCATTGGTTAACGTGAAAACTCAAGATTTCGAGATTGTCTAAATTGGAATCAATTCTATGCTTTATGTGCTTGGTTGAGAAACTAGGGAATCACCTTTTTCTAAGTGCTTCTTGCTGCTGTCATAAAATTTCATCTACAACCATTAGGGATGCATAAACCCTAACACAACTTCCTTAATAACTCACAAACCAACCGTAAAATGTTGCTAAAAGTTTTCCCCTACAATCTACTAACCCTAGCACACTTTTTGGGTGGATTTTTGGCAGTTTTTAGTGGTTGATCCCTTTGCTGTAACAAATTGTATGCTACAACCATAAGGATGCAACTATATCTCTGCAATACTATTTTATTACAACCTTGTTTCATGCTAAAGTCTTGCTATTTCATACTTGAGTTAACTAGTCATTGCTAGCTTGTCTCTTGCAATCTTAACTAGAATTTTAGCATATTTATTTGTAGATCTCGTTATCATTTTATTGCTGATATATATTACTCTTTATTTCTGCAATTAGGGACTACAAGATTAAATTTATTTTCCATCATAATATTGGGCTTGTATCTTCATTTTCCTTGTGTCTCGAGTAGGTACAATCACCACTTGGAAAATATTCTATGTTGTGGCATATATTCTACCATCTATGAGACTATTTTCAATCCCTTTTCACCTTCCATCATAGACCTATAGGGGGCATATTCCTCATCTCTTAATTTTCCATCTCATTTCCCCCAGGGTCACCATGATTCCCCCCTTGAGGTGATTACTTCATCTCTAAAGTGACGGGAATACCTGCCTAAAGTGACCGTGGGTAGGTGTTCTCTTAGTTGTCACCATTTTGTGGTTGGGACATGATTTCCCCAACCTACAACATGTGAAATAACAAGGGGTAAATGGTCTTCATTTGAACAATTGTATGCTGGATTCTAGGGCCTCGAAAAATGTTATGTCCCTAAAGGTGATGTAAGAGCTCGACTTGAAGACAACCCAACCATATGGGAATGTTTGTGGTATTGATTCCAAGAAGGTCAATGTCTATGGGTTTGTGGAAGACGCTGAAGTCNTGGATTCTAGGGCCTCGAAAAATGTTATGTCCCTAAAGGTGATGTAAGAGCTCGACTTGAAGACAACCCAACCATATGGGAATGTTTGTGGTATTGATTCCAAGAAGGTCAATGTCTATGGGTTTGTGGAAGACGCTGAAGTCTATTAGTTGGATTTTCTTCATATCAAACTCATTACGAACATAGTGGGGATTGATGTTCCAGACGCTTGGGGAATTATTTTATCAAGAAGTTGGTCCACTGATCTTGGGGTTTTTCTCAGTATGGATATCACCCACGCACATATTCCCATGAGGGGTGGTACTTTTGAGATTCTATATAGTTGGGAGAGGGTTGAGAAGCATGTGATGGATCCCAATAGTCCTGATTACACTGAGTGTGAATTTTATGTACCTCGCCAAATCATTGAGTATGACCCATGGGACCTGCCTTTTGCGCAAGAATATTGCATAGATATGCTACTCCCAAGGACGAATGAATACAAGGAGAATATTGCGAAGTACCAATGGAATGAACCAGGGTCTGTTAAGATATTAAATAAAGAATATCAATAACGTAAGAAAGATATTGAAGATGCAGTCAACGCAGAACATCCTTCCTATCCTTACATCGAGGATATACCTTACATCAATCATAGTGAAGGAAGTATTTCATTCATGTGGAACAAGAGGAAGGGAAAGCCTAAATATGATCATAGGGATGACAACTCTTGGCTTGGACCTTACATCATCAAGAAGAAGTACAAGAATGAAAACTACTACTTGTCATCTTTGAACGGGAGAAAGATTCCATTACCAGTGGATGGGTTTCTTCTCCAACCCTACATTCAAGGTACGTGACTTCTTTAGGGCAAGGTACGTGACTTCTTTAGGGCCCATGCCCCAGGTAAGTAGGTAGGTCATCTTGCTTTATTTAAATTGAATCTTTATTTATCATAGTATCTTAGCTGCATTAAATGTTTTGTTTTTCTCTACTTTCATATTACTTTCATCATATTACATATTTAGTTTAGAAATTTTGAAAAAATTCTAAAATTTTTATTTTCTAGATTAGTTGTCGATTCTAAGGTTTTTGGATTTTCAATGTATATGGACAAAGGGTGATAGAGCCACCCTGGATTTTCCAGTTTTATGTTTCAGTGTAGGAAAATGTCTGACCAGAAGATGCTGAGGTTCTCATGTGCTCTACAATGAGTACATTTCCCTGAGTAGGAGCTAGATGTTATCCCCGATTTATAGGGATAACTAAGGAGATTATGTCTCGAGGTCCTCAGGTTGTAGACATGGAGTAACGAGAGACTGATGGTTGACAACGTTCACTTGCAAAGACAAAGGCTCACTTCACCACCACAGATCTTAGTTTCATCATGATGGTATCCACCACATCAACTTGCTTTCGAAAGACGATGGGTCTTGCTACATGAGGTACAAGTCAGGTATTTTGTTATTTGTTACTTTAATATTTCAGGCATTTGAGTATGTTGCATTTAAAGATGATTTCTATTATATAGAATTTTCTTGGAAGTTATGCACTTTGCCTTGTTTCATTTTGGTGGTTAAAATTGCGCCCTAGTAAGTGGTCACCCTTAGGGATGCATTTTCTACTGGGAGGTCTCCTTGACAAATTATTGTGCCACTCCCGATCATACTTATCATTTTTCATCACTTCACTCCTTGTATGTCTCCTTATCTTTCGGTATTTTTGGGTGTATTGACACAAGAAGGGATTGCACCTCATTTCATGGGAAGAAGGGGCTGAAGGCCTATAGGTTTGTAGCTGGAAAAATATAAAATAAAATCATAAAAATTCTATATGCTTGCCCAGAGATCCCGAGTACAATGAAATGTCTCTCATAAGATATTGATGGGACCTGTGGAAAATAACAATGTAAAAATGCCAACCAAGGTAGAGCATGTGTGAGAAATGTTTTTCATGCTTAGGTAGAAGCCCCACACATTTTCTTCAACTTGGGGAAGCATAATGTGACCAGAGTAGATTCAAGGTGGGAAATGTTTTTCATTCTAATGTATAAGCCTCACCTTGGCTTCAACATGTAAACATATAAAAAGAAAAACAAAATGGAATAAATGGGCTTGGAAAAAGGATGCATTGAAAATGAAGGTGCAACACACCATCTATAAAGGCACACATAAATGAGACAACACAAACCCTTGTATGTCATGAACCCCATGCCCAAAGGTCTTAACCCCCCATCCACTTCATCTTTTTCACTTGAATTAGAGAAGTCTCCACCTAGGAAACACTCCTTGACTTAAGGAATGAATCACCCAATAGGTCACTTTGTAAAGCCTCCCATACCTAAACCTGACAAATTGCATAGGGTCTTTGAGCACCTGTTTAATTTGATGAGGTAATTTCTAATGTACATGCATGAATGTATCTTATATTAAATGTGATTTTACTTTCCATGATTCTTTGAATTTAGATCCTTGGAGGGTACACTTTCCTATATTTGTAGGACCTTGACTGGTGGACGATTCGGAGGAACAAGCCCAACTTGGGCCTTCATTGGAGAAAGAAACCCATAAGTTGGATACCATAGCCTGCACATGAGATGATGATGATAGATTTTGGATGCTAGAGAGACACCTTAGAGGACCCATCCTATCCCTTCATCACCCCAACAACTTGCCTTTGGAGGCTAGAGTGCTACATCACGGGGCTTGACGTCTTGTTGGGGCTAAGGTTTGGTGGTGGTGGTATTGATGTTGACACTTGGAACATTTTGAGGATAGAGAAGCCTTGGTTTGATGGAGAATACCCTAACGCTTGAGAAGGAGACCTTTGGAGGCCCAACGTTCCAACGGAGGCCCAACGTTCCAACTCCAAGCTCAACGACCTTCTTTAAGTACCAAAACGTTTCCCTAAAGGGGTGATGTCATGCTTTTTTAGGGTTTTCTTTTGTGAAAATTAAATTTTAAAGTTGTAAAGGGGAAAAGTAAAGTCGGTTGGCCTCCTTACTTTGTGGTTTACCTTAAGTTAAGTGGACAAACAATTTTTAATATTTTTGTATAAATAAGAATCATTTCATTTCATTTTGAAACACAACTCTCCCATCTTGGAGAAGATACTTGGTTGAAATTTGCACCCTTTTTTGGAAACTTGGATATCTCTCTCTTGTGAAAATGTCTTTTTGTGATTCTTCTTGGTATAATGTGGAGCTAAGGTGGTTCACACCTATTGGAGGCTTACTCTCTTTCTTGTGGATGTATATGTTTTGGTAAACTAGGGTTTGATCTTGCATCTTGTGGATTTGGTAAGAAAATTTATGCATTTATTGGTGTTTTATTCTTGTTCCATGCTATTATTATTTGAAATCCTAGGAGGAGTGTAAGTGCATACACCCTCATCCAAAACTTCATCTCATTTCTAGTTGACAAGTCATTTTAACCAAGGTAGCTAGGAGGAGTACAAGGGTATACACCCTCCTAGATTTACCTTAGTTTGATTTGCATACCCTAGGGAGTAAAATCGCTTACACTCATAGGGATATTGTGGATCTAAATCACACATGCAAGACTCCAGTTACCCAAATATTAAATAAATTAATCTGAAATTTTCATTGGATAAATAAATTGCTTGCAATGGGTAACATGATTTTACAATATTTTCAAATTGTTTGAAGTGGAATCAATTCTATGCTCTACTAGCTTGCTTGAGCCACAAGGGAATCACCTTTAGTCAAGGATATTTTATTTCTATTATAACATTAAAGCTACAACCATTAGGGCTGCAACAAATTGCTCTCAAACTTTTACTTTAGCTCTCTTTTCAACCATCAAAATTTGTTAGAAAGCTACCCTAATAATTTACTTGACATTGTGAATCGTTTGGGTGTTTGTAATACTTTGTTGTAGAAACATTTTGATACATACATAAGGATGTTATAATATCTTTGCAATAACATCTTTGAACAACCCTATATTATTGATCCTTGTCTTATCTCACTTGAGTTATACTAGTCATTGCTAGCTTATCTCTTGCATCTTTAACTAGAATTTTAGTGACTTATATAGCAACTTTGATGATCATTTACTTGCTGAATTATATCATTTTTTATTGCTGCTATCAATTTTCGCTTTCTTTTCCATCAGATATTTTGTCTTGTACACTTGTATTTTCTTGTGTATAGGGTAGGTACAACTATCTTCCGTAGGTACACTATTTCTTGGAAACCTTCCCTCATCAACAAGAATTCATCCCAAGCCTTCCATCTCTCCACAACTTGGCCTATAGGGGATTCATCTTTCATCAGTTCACTTTTGATCTCAATCCCCATAGGGTCACCTGAGACTCCACCCTTGTGTAGGATTTCTCTTTCATTAAAGTGAGGGGATGGTTTATCTAAGGTGACAGTGGGTAGACTCTCTCGTAGTTCTCGTCATCTTGTGGATTGGGTCAGGCTTTTCCCAAACTGCAATTTGTGCGATAACATTTTGGTGCCATTGCTGGGGAGGATTTTGAATCCTCTTTCATTCCCTAATGACACTTTGGAAATATTCCATCATGAAACCTTTACCCCTATCTTTCCTAGAGACTCCACTTGAAGGAAATTCCCATTCCACCCTTGATGAACTCTTCTTGAAGCTCATCTGGTGACTCCGCCATCCCATAATCCAACTTCCAATATGACTTTTCCCTGGATAAGATTCAATCCTTCTAAGGTTTATCGAAGAAGGCCTCATCTCAAACCTCCCATTGTCAAAAACCTACTACAAGGTAACCTTCCCCTTTCTCCAATAGGTCACCCTTCGACAAAAGACCTCTACAAACCCTTAAGCATGGACACTATTCCTGGATATGCCAATACCATGCCAAAAGAGTCTCACAAATGGTTTCCAAATTTCTCGGGAAATAATGTGATCATAGATGATGTTCATCTCTATGCCATCAACTGAGATATAAATAATGCATAAGTAGAACATGAAGACGTAGCAATGAGGCTACTAGCTTCATCATTGACTGAAGATTCCAAAAGATGGTTCAAGGGCCTTCCTGATAACCATGTAGCATCTTATGAATATTTTTCTAAGTTGTTCAAGAACATATGGTAAACAAAGAATGATAGTGGGATGCTTGTATCTTAGTTCAACCAGATAAAGAAGAAGGAGAATGAGACAGTTAGTGAATTTGAAAATAGGTTTGACAAATTGTACAACCAAATCCCGAAGAATTTGTGTTTTCCAGAAGAAGTTGTTCATCTCCTTTATATGAATGATTTTGATGGGCCATTCTATTTCATGTTAAAGGATAAGAAGCCCACCAATTTGGCACAAGCCAAAGAGTATATCACAAAGATTGAAGAAAATATTCTTGATTCAAAGGTTGATCCTTTTCAAAATCCTTTTGTCAAGATAGAAGCAAAGACCAAATATCCAAGTAGCAGTGCGCCAGATCCAATTGCTCTCTTGAATCAAAGATAGACCATATGTGTACTTTGTTCATCCAAGCTCAGAATCAGATCATGGGTTGATTGACAACAGTGGAAAGAAATCAGTCTACTCTGAGGCCACAGTTTGTTAAACTGTTGGTTGTGGAGCCTGATTATCTTCCTAATTATATGCACGTCAAAGAAATTGCAGGATACACAATTCATGGCCCCCACCCGGCCATGAGGGGGCCAATTTTTTTGTATTTTTACAATTCAATTATTGTAATTTCGTAGTCAATATGGACCATTCATTATAAGGTCACATATATGTTGGTAGAAGTTATGTTAAGGTTTTTTTCCCTAGAATGAAACCCTCTTTTATGAGGGAATTGTATTGCAACTGTGTATTATTGCAAACGTTGTATTATGAGAGAGGTGATTGTGAGAGAAAGAAGATGAAGTTACAATGGGTGTGATGTAGGTTGTATCCCTTCATTTTGTTGGATAATAATAAGGAAGGACTTGGAAATTTCTTTGGTGGACATAGCCCACACTGGGTGAACCATGTATAGTTGTGTCTCTATTGTATTATGTATGTTCTGTGTTTTATTTCTGCATTTATTTTATTTTATTGCTCCACGATACTGTTTTTCTAACAACTGGAATCAGAGCGAAAGGCAACTTGCAGGAAAATAGGGTTCCTGGTTCGAGTGGGAGCAATGGAAGAAGATGGAAAGATTAGGGATGAGATATTTAAGGACCAAAACCACCAGTTATTGAAGATGCAGATGGAAGATTATTTATATCACAAGGATCTATTCCTACCATTGGGCGGAATAACAAAGAAGCCGATGGTCATGAATGGCGAAGAATGGGAGGTTCTTGATAGAAAGGCACTAGAAACAATATGGTTGAGCCTGGAAACATCGATGGATTTCAATATTTCAAAAGAAAATACAATGAAGAAGGAAAACAAGCATTGCAAAATAAATGGGTTTACAGGTTGAAGGAGGAAGATGGAGGAAAAATGCAGTATAAGGCTAGACTTGTTGTAAATGAGTTTGTACAAAAGAAAGGTATAAAATTTGGTGAAATATTTTCTCCTGTTGTTAATATGACTTCAATTAGGACTATTTTAAGTCTTGTGGCAGTAGAAGATTTGCATCTTGAATAATTAGATGTAAAAACAACTTTTCTCCATGGGGGTTTGGAGTAAGAGATTTATATGCAACAGCCACAGAGGTATGAGGTCAAAGGAAGGGTGAATTTTCTATGCAGGTTAAAGAAGAGCTTGTATGGCCTAAAGCAAGCTCCAAGGCAGTGGTATTTGAATTTTGATAGGTTTATGACTGAACAAGGTTATAGTAGATGTCATTCTGATCATTGTGCTTATTTTAAAAGGCTAGAAAATGGAAGCTATATTATCTTTCTATTGTATGTAGATGGCATGCTTGTTGCAGGGTCTAATATGAAGGATATAAATGTGCTCAAGAAGAAATTAGATAATTCATTTGCGATGAAGGATTTGGGTGCTGCAAAGAAAATCTTTGGTATGAGAATAACAAGAGACAAGAAAGATCGCAAATTAACATTTTCTCAGGGCGAGAACATAGAGAAGGTGTTGGAGAGGTTTAGAATGTAGAATGCAAAACCGGTTAGTACACCTTTGTCCAACCATTTCAAATTAACTAAGGAAATGTGTCCCAACACACAGGAGGAGATACAATACATGTCCAAGGTCCCTTATTCATCATAAGTTGGCAGCTTGATGTATGTGATGGTTTGCACAAGATCGAATATTGCACATGTAGTGGGAGTTGTGAGTAAGTATATGAAAAATACAAGTAAAGAACATTGGGAGGTAGTAAAGTGGATTCTCAGGTATTTGAGAGGTACTACTACTCATGCATTATTTTTTGGATATTCACACACTGTTCTATAGGGATATGCTGACTAAGATATGGTAGGTGATAAATATAGCAGGAGGAACACTACATGGTATGTTTTTACTGTAGGTGAAACAACAGTAAGTTGGATTTTGAAACTACAAAAGGTTGTTGCACTTTAAACAATAGAAGTAGAGTATGTTGTTTCTATAGAGGCTAGTAAAGAGATGATTTGGTTTCCGATTTTTTTTTTTTTTTGCAATTCAAATATTATAATTTTGTAGTCAATCTGGACCATTCATTATAAGGTCGCAGATATGATGGTAGAAGTTATGTTAGGGTTTTTTTCCCTAGAAGGAAACCCTATTTTATGAGGGAATTGTATTATGGTTGTGTATTATTGTGAATGTTGTATTATGAGAGAGGTGACTGTGAGAGAAAGAAGATGAAGTTATAATGAGTGTGTTGTAGGTTGTATCCCTTCATTTTGTTGGATAATAATAAGGACTTGGAAATTTCTCTAGAGGCCATAGCCCACATTGGGTGAACCACGTATATTTGTGTCTCTATTGTATTGTGTATCTTCTGTGTTTTGTTTCTGCATTTATTTTTTATTTCTCCGCGATCCTATTTTTATAACAATTGATATCAGAGCGAAATGTAACTTGTAGGAAAAGAGGGTTCCTGGTTTGAGTGGGAGAAATGGCGGAAGATGGAACATTTAGGGTTGATAAATTTAATGACCAAAACTACCAGTTATGGAAGATGCAGATGGAATATTATTTATATAAGAAGGATCTATCCCTACCATTGGGTGGAATAGAAAAGAAGCTGATGACGATGATGGATGAAGAATGGGAGGTTCTTGACATAAAGGCACTAGTAACGATACAACTGAGCCTGGAAGCATCGATAGCGATGGAAAAATATAATTTCAATAGGGTAGGTGACAAGTGAAGGTTTTATATCTATATTTACAGATAATGTGTGGAAGGTCACCAAAGGATCATTGATGATAGTAAAAGGATAGAAGGTACGTACATTTCATTTATGTACTGGTAATATTGACTTTTCTTTCTCTTTAGATTCTATAGGAGTGGGTACAACACTGTGGCATCATAGGCTTGGAAACATCAGTGAGAAGGGGATTCATATACTTCAAAAAAGTTTTTTGTTGCCAGATCTTAAGCAAATTGATTTCGATTTGTATGAGCACTATGTTTTTGGAAAACATAAGAGAGTCAAATTTCTGAGAGTTGGAAAACAAATAAGAGTGAAACGGTAGAGATTGTGGATACATATGTATGGGGAATATATCAGTTATCATCTCATGGTTTCTCTCATTATTATTTTACTTTTATTGATGATGCAACTAGAAAAACTTGGGTTTTTTGTATTCGACAAAAATATGATGTTTTTGATACTTTTAAAAAATGAAAATCTTTGGTTGAGAATGAGACAAGAAAAAGGTTGAAGTGTCTCAGATCAAAAAATGGAGGTGAATATTGAAGCAAAGAGTTTGATGATTATTGTTCATACCATGGGATTCGTAGAGAGAAAACAGTTCCAGAAAAACCACAAGAAAATGGTGTGTCAGAAAGGATGAACATGAAAATCATGGAGCGTGCAAGGAGTATGGGATTGCATGTTGGGTTTCCCTTATAGTTATGAGAAGATGTTGTAGATGTTGTAGGATCTTCAATCTCTTTGGATGAGAGAATTACAGAGGAGGCATGGACAGGTAAAAAGGTAAACTATTATTTTTTGAATAAATAAAATATAACAAAGCTTGAGGAAAAATCCAAGACGTGTACCTTTATTTGATACAATGTTAATGATTTTGATTATTGCTTATGGGATCATGAGAATCATAAAATCATTAGGAGTAGAGATGTCATATTCAATGAGAGTATCATGTACAAAGATCAGTTACAGGGAAAAAAACAGGAAAAAAAAACCCAGAATACATAATGCTTGATGAGATCACTGAAAACAAAATTCCAAAGGTACCAGAAAACAAAAATGTACAACAACAGGAGAAACAAGTACCTCAAACTCTTGCAAGTGTTTTTATAAGATCTACCAGGTTAAGTAGACCCCTTGAACGATACTCTCCTTCATTGTATTATTTATTGTTGACTGATTCTAGTGAACCAACAATTTATGAAGAGGAAATGCAGGTAGACACTAAAAAGAAGTGGGAGCAAGTCATGAAAGAGGAAATGGAATCTTCGGTAAATAACCATACATGGGACTTGGTTCAATTTATTGTAGGAAAAAGAGCATAGACTTGTTGTAAAGGGGTTTGCACAAAAGAAAGGTATATATTTTGATGAAATATTTTCTCCTTTTGTTAAGATGAATTCAATTAGGACTATTTTAAGTCTTGTGGCAGTAGAAGATTTGCATCTTGGACAGTTAGATGTAAAAACAACTTTCTCCATGGGGATTTGGAGGAAGAGATTTATATGCAACAACCACAGGGGTATGAGGTCAAAGGAAAGGAGAATTTGGTATGCAGGTTAAAGAAGAGATTGTATGGCCTAAAGAAATCTCCAAGGCAATGGTATTTAAAGTTTGTCAGGTTTTTGGTAGAACGAGGTTATAGTAGATATCATTCTGATCATTATGTTTATTTTAAAAGGCTAGAAAATGGAAGCTATATTATCTTTCTATTGTATGTAGATGACATGCTTGTTGCAGGGTCTAATATGGAAGATACAAATTTTCTCAAGAAGAAATTAGCTAATTCATTTGCAATGAAGGATTTGGGTGTTGCAAAGAAAATCCTTGGTATGAGAATAACAAGAGACAAGAAAAATCACAAATTGACATTGTCTCAGGGTCAGTACATAGAGAAGGTTTTGAAGAGGTTTAGAATGAATAATGAAAAACTAGTTAGTACACCTTTGGCCAATCATTTCAAATTAACTAAGAAAATGTGTCCCAAGACACAGGAAGAGATAGAATATATGTCCAAGGTCCCTTATTCATCAACAATTGGAAGCTTGATGTATGAGATGGTTTTCACAAGACCATATATTGCACATGTAGTGGGATTTGTGAGTAGGTATATGAACAATCCATGTAAAGAAAATTGGGAGGAAGTAAAGTGGATTCTTAGGTATTTGAGAGGTACTGCTACTCATGCATTATGTTTTGGAGGTTCATACACTGTTATATAGGGATATGTTGATTCAGATATGGAAGGTGATAAAGATAGTAGGAGGAGCACCACATGGTATGTTTTTACTGTAGGTGGAACAAAAGTAAATTGGATTTCTAAAATACAAAAGGTTTTTGCACTTTTAACAATAGAAGCAGAGTATGTTGTTGCTACAGAGGTTAGTAAAGAGATGATTTGGTTTCTAAATTTTTTTGTTTTTTTGCAATTCAAATATTGTAATTTCATAGTCAATCTAGACCGTTCATTATAAGGTCACAAATCTGATGGTGGAAGTTATGTTAGGGGTTTTTTCCCTAGAAGGAAACCCTATTTTGTGAGTGAATTATGTTGCGACTGTGTATTATTGTGAATGTTGTTTATTCTGAGAGAGGTGACTATGAGATAAAGAAGAGGAAGTTACAATGGGTGTATTGTAGGTTGTATCCATTCATTTTGTTGGATAATAATAAGGAAGGACTTGCAAATTTCTCTGGTGGACGTAGCCCACACTGGGTGAACCACATATATCTGTGTATCTAATGTATTGTGTATATTCTGTGTTTTATTTATGCATTTATTTTATTTTGTTTCTTTGTGATCTTATTTTCCTAACAACTGATATCATAGCAAAAGGTAACTCGCAGGAAAAGAGGGTTCCTGGTTCGAGTGGGAGCAATGGCAGAAGATGGAAAGTTTAGGGTCGAGAAATTTCACGACCAAAACTACCAGTTATGGAAGATGCAGATGGAAGCTTATTTATATCAGAAGGATCTTTTACTACCATTGGGTAGAATACCACAGAAGATGATGACAATGAAGGATGAAGAATGGAAGTTTCTTGATAAAAAAGCACTCGGAGCGATACGTCTGAGCCTGGAAGCATCGATGGATTTCAATATTTCAAAAGAAAAGACAACGAAGGAGCTGATGGATGCATTGGCTAAAATGTATGAAAAACCCTTGGTGTCCATTAAGGTATTTCTAATGAAGCGATTATTTAATATGAAGATGTCAGAAGGTGGGTATGTTGCAGATCATTTAAATGAATTTAATACAGTTACTAATCATCTAAGTTCTATAAAAGTGAACTTTGATGATGAGGCCACGACTGTTATAATCTTGTGCTCATTTCCAGAAAGATAAAATGGCTTGGTCATGGCTGTAAGTAACTTTGTCTCCGGTTCAAACAATCTAAAATTTGATTATGTTGTTGGTGTTATCCTAAGCAAGGAAATGTGATGGAAAAACAAAGGTGACACATAAGGTAATGCATTGACCGTGCAAAACAGGGGAAGACAAAATTATAGAGGAAATGGCTCAGGGAACCATGGGAATTATAGGAAGGGAAGATCCAAATTCAGACTGGGAAAGATAGAGTGTTGGAATTGTGGGAAGAAAAGACATATGAAAAAATACTGCAAACCTCTAAAGAAACAAAGAGATGGACAATAGGAGAAAAATAATGAAGCAACTGTAACATGTGGTGTGTTACAAGATGCTTTGATTATTTCTGTAGATAATATTTATGAGTCTCGGGTAGTAGATTCAGGGGCTTCATTTCATGCCACACCCCATAGGAAACATTTTCTAAATTATGTTCAATGACATTTTGGACAGGTTCATTTGGGTGATGATGAACCATGCAAAATTGTTGGAATGGGTAAGGTACAAATAAATAAAAATAATGGAAACCAATGGTTGTTGAAAGAGGTACGACATGTTCTAAATCTAAGGAAAATTCTATTTTCAATAGGGTAGTTGGAAAGTGAAGGTTGTATATCTATATTTATAGACAAGGCATGGAAGTCACCAAAGGATCACTGGTGATAGAAAAAGGAGAGAAGGTAGGTACATTCTGTTTATGTACTGGTAATACTTACTCTTCTATATCTTTAGCTTCTATAGGAGTGGATACAACACCGTGGAATCATAGGTTTGGAAACATGAGTCAGAAGGGGATGTAGATACTTCACAAAAGAAATTTGTTGCCAGATATTAAACAAATTTATTTGGATTTATGTGAGCACTGTGTTTATGGAAAACAAAAGAGAGTCAGATTTCTTAGAGTTTGAAAAGAAAAGAACAATGAAACATTAGAGCTTGTCCATACATATGTATGGGGACAAACGTAGTTATCATATCTTGGTGGATGTTGTTAGTATGTTAATTTTATTGATGATGCAACTAGAAAAACTTGGGTTTATTGCATTCGTCAAAAAAATGTTTTTTTTTATACTTTTAAGAAATGGAAAGCTTTGGTTGAGAATGAGACAGGAAAAAGGTTGAAGTGTCTCAGATCAGAAAATGGAGGTGAATATTGTAACAAGGATTTTGATGATTACTTTTCATACCATAATATTCGTTGAGAGAAAAAAATTCCAGGAACACCACAAGAAAATGGTGTGTCAGAAAGGATGAACAGGACAATCATGGAGCATGCAAGGTTTATGAGAATGCATGTTGGGTTTCCCTTACAGTTCTGGGAATATGTTGTAGATATTGTTGTTTACTTAATAAACATAGGAACTTCAAGATCTTTGGATGGTGGAATTCCAGAGGAGGCGTGGACAGGTAAAAAGGTAAACTATTCTTTTTTGAATACTTTAGGTTATGAAGCATTTGTCCATATTGATAAAGAAAATATAACAAAGCTTGAGGAAAAATCCAAGAAGTGTACCTTTATTGGATACA
>SNQJ01S0118759.1:7633-22259 GCA_010110895.2 Picea sitchensis
GCAATCCTTTTTAGGCTAGATTACTTTTGTCAGAAGATTTGTCCCGAGTTTTTCAGAAATGGTAAGACCGTTATAAAATTTAATTAAAAAGGATGTCCAGTATCGTTGGGGTCCACAGGAAAGTCAAGCCTTTGATTCCATCAAAAAATCCATAGTGGAAGCCCCTTCCTTAATGAGCCCTGATTTCTCGCGAGATTTCACTCTTTACACTTTCGCCTCCTATCGGTCGTACGTTGTTGTGTTAACACAAAAAAATGTTGAAAGCAATGAAATCCCTATTGCCTTCATGAGCTCATCTTTTAAAGTGGTTGAACTGAATTACCCAGCTATAGATCAACAGGCGTATGTTGTTTTCAAAGCTGTGAAACACTTCCGGTCATATCTGTTGAAATCCATAACTAAAGTCATTGTTCCATACCCTGTCATAAGAAACTTATTAGTACAAAAGGAACTGGGAGAAAAATGGGCAAATTGGATGACATTGTTACAAGAATACAACCTCAAAATAACTCATGCACAAATTGTTAGAGGTCAAGGGCTATGTAAACTAGTGGTTGATTTAGTTATAGAACAGGAAAGTCAAATTAATATCTTAACTGTAAATCAGCCCAATGAAAATCAGATCTACTACACACAAATTGTTGCTAATTCTTGGTATGATGATATAAAATTTTATTTGACACATGGATCTTCTCTTCGCTATCTTTATCCTACAAACAGAAGAGCACTCATGTTAAAATCTTCATCTTTCCAATTCATAAATGATGTATTGTTTCGAAAGAATTTCGATGGTGTTCTTATGCGTTGTTTAGAAAAAGAAGAATCAGAAAAAGTGTTATCTGAACTACATGCAGGTGAACATGGTGGACACTTTGGTGAAGACACCATTGCTCACAAAGTGTTAAGAGCTGGGTACTATTGGCCCATGTTATTTAAATATGCCCATGCATTATGTCGTAAATGCATAATCTGCCAAAAGGCTTCCAGACGAGTGAAAAAGGAAGCATTCCCTTTGCAGCGTGTTACTGTGGATTCACCTTTTCAGCAGTTAGGTCTCGACATCATAGGGCCAATTAACCCTACTTCTTCACGGAAACATAAATATATCATTACAACAACGGATTATTTTACCAGATGGTCCGAGGTTGCATCTTTGAAAGTGGTAAACACTAATCTGGTAGTATCTTTCCTTAACTCGAATATCATTACTAGATTCGGTATCCTCAAATTTTTAGTCTTTGATAACGCATCTTATTTATCATCCCTCGATATGAATGTATTCACCTTAGAAAAAGGGATTAAATTGAAATATTATGCCAGCTACTACCCCCAAGGAAATGGCCTAACAGAATTAACAAACAAAAATTTGATCAAGATCATTAAGAGGACAACCTCTTAAAACCACAGAAACTGGCACAACACTTTGTTTAATGCACTATGCGCTGACAGAGTAACACCTAAAGATTTTGTTGGTAACTCTCATTTCTTTCTCGTTTACGGGAGAGAAGCAATCCTACCTCGTCATGTTCTTCTCCCATCTCTGCAACTATCACAGAAAGTCCAAGAAGATGTCTGCTCGCCTCTAGAAAGTCAGATCAATGCCTTATTAAAACTAGAGGAAGTAAGAGCACAAGCAAAGAAAAAATCAACATCAGCAGATTGTGAAAAGTTGGTTCGATTCGAATTCTTCTTCAGATAGAATCTTTGAGGTAGGAGATTTGGTTCTCAAATGGGATAAACCTCACGAGGGGAAAGGGGAACACACCAAGTTCCAAAACCTGTGGTTGGGACCTTTCGTAATCATTGAAAAACTAGGTCTTAGCTCTTTTCGTCTATACACAATTTGGAGGGACAGCCAGACACCTTCCCGGTGAATGTCCAAGCTCTAAAAAGGTATTTTTCCTGATGATTCGAGATTCACCTCTATACATATTTCTTTTTAATTTTTCTTTTGTTTATTGGATTTTGGTTCTTTTCATTTTGTTTGTTTTCCCTGCTTTCTGAATAAACTTATCTCTGTGTCACCTTTTAGTTCATGAAGGGAAACCAGAATGCCTCATTATGAAGCAACAGTCAAAGTCTTTTCAGAGCATCAATGTTGTAAATTGTTGAAACACAGATTAGCTAAGGAAACTTTATGTTCAAAGTAGGTTTCATGGTTTCACTTTATAATCATGAGCAGACAGGATCATCATTAAAGCTCTTTACGATGTCCTTGTTTTTAAAGAAAACAACTCAAGTATGTTTTCTTGTTCCTCGAAAATTTATTCTTATCAGAAAACTAATTTTAGATCATGATGAAGGTTATCGAGCGAAAAATTAAGGCTGGAAAATATCAAGTGTTCTGAAAACCGAAATTTTCAACATCACCCCTCTTCTGAAGATCATTAAATTTATCAAATTGTATCTAGAGATTTGTGGGAAGTGTTTGTAAACCCGCCGAGATAATGAACAGGTCTGCTCGCAGCAGGTAAATGCATGCATGATGCCAAGACAACTGCGTCAAGGTACTAAATAGGCCTGTTGGCAGCAAAGCAATGTTGGGTTCAACAAAATTATCAGGTATAAATTTTGATATTAATCGTAAGTGCCCTTCATTTTGAATTAACAATTTGTAGATAGGGTAGAAGCGTCGAGTGGCTTAATTGACATCCCTGCCGAAGCTATGGATGCCTACTGGCAGCAACGACCCTGTCAACAGTATCGGAGCCATTGACTTGAATATCATTGATCTCATAATTAAAATTTGTCACCAAATTTCATTTGAACATAGAGACCTCTGAAGCTGGACTGTGTGATGTTTTCAGAATTTGATTGAGATGCTTGATTTCCTTTTAACAGGTATTTAATCTTTAATCACTCTAATGAGTCCTAACACAAACTCGTTAGTGATGCAGAGATAACTGCTTCTCCCAGTAAGTCGCCATTGTTGGCATCCCTACTTATTTTTGCTAGCTTGAACGACAAACGACACTTCCTATAGTTTCCTTCACCTCATCCTATAAATATTACTATTTGGGGGTGATTATTAGATTATTAAAAGACGTTTGATTATTCTTGTTTTATTTTTATTTTGCGTTTTCATGCTTGATTCATGACTGAAAGCATGAATCAAGCATGGAAACTTAATTTCGTATTATATCTTGGTTTTTAAAGGTTCATGGTGATTACTTCATCTTTCTTACTTGAATAATTTTCCTTTTGAGTTTATCGAATATCGATATAATTTCCATGTTGATTTGCATTTGGACTGTAAGCTTATTTATTTGAATCCTTTGTTAATAAACTATAATGCCAAATATTGATTCACCTTTTGATTCCAATGCTTTGCAAATGGGCCATATCCATTACATGAAGTAGGAATTAAACGCACCAAAACCATATCATGTACTTCAGTTTGGCTGGCAGAATGAATTAACAGGCTTCTCATTACGAGTTAAGGGTTTGTGTAGTGTTATGTACTCGGGGCTTTCATTACTTGGAGTGTTTAAAATCCATAACCAAGACCTTCCTGTGTATTGTTGTGATCGCCCAGGTGTTCTACTTGTTTTGTTTCCATTGTATCCGCTCAAACTTATCCCTATTACTTCTGACATCTAAATCCACAGTAGTGTGAGTCACCCTTGTTACAGTCTGGTCAGACCTTTAATGGCTCCTATAGTCCGAATAGAGTCGAATGTCTCTCAAACATTGTTGTCCCATGATGATGCAGTCGAAGATTTGAAAGGCCAGGGTTGGGATATTTTCATTAAGAAGTTCAAAGGGTATAACCTTCACATGGCCAAAGAATTTTCCCAAACGTTTGATGGATACCGAGCAAAGGTTGGTGATACTCATTTGGAGGTGACTGAAGAGTTTTTGAGTGAAGCAATGGAGCTTCCTCTCTCCAGTCAGAAGTGGTTTAAAAACTCGAAGATTGACGAAGTGCCCTGGAATCTTTTCAAGAGCTCCAGAAAGATTGATTGTTGTGAGAAAGGTATTTTTATTTACTTGCTTGAGGTTACGTGGCATGATATGTTATCAGTTCTTAAACAATTTATTACCTGTGAGGATCGTTATGGCCTGGTTTTTATTTACCATGTGTGATTTCTTATGCATTTTATAGGCTTCCATTTAAATGTGTTGTTTTATTTTCTAAGAAGTCTATACAAAATGTCGAAAAGATACAAGAAGCAGAGCCTCGACTCTAGCCTCTTTCACCATGGTTTAATTAAAATACTATTGGTTCATCATTTGAAAACCTTGGGTGATGATTGGAATGGGTTATTAGCTCAAAATGGTTTTATTACATCCCTTCTTACAGCAACCCCTGTGTTGGATAAGCCTATGATAGAGAAACATTTTGATTTCTCAAGTGACAAACCAAATCCTTTGAAGACAAACCCTCATGACGAGGCAAAAACTGGTCACTCTTCATCTGAACAACAAAAGGTCAATCCTAAGTTAAATGATACCGCTATGCATGACTTATTTGTTGACCCTAACGCTAATATGAAACCCTGTATTGACAAGTCTCGCAAACAAAATCATGCAATGGTAGGGTTTCGAAATAAGAGGTTTGGTCGACTCATTTCGAGAAGTCTGCGTAATCGATCTAAGCCTCATGTGAGCTCGATCGACCCAATCGAGATCCATGAGGATTCAGATCCCGAAATTGAAAATTTTCTCGCAAAAGAAGATCTCGACTGTCATAATTGGATACTAATCAACCATTTGACTATGTTAACAATATCCCACCATGTCTCGAGGGTAGCAAGGGGTTTACTGGTATAAATCTCGATCAAGGGTCAGCAACAAGTAATGTTGATCTTCTTACATCCAACTATACGCTCCATCGACAGGTTACTCCTTATGTTCATTGTGAAGTCTGTTTGCATTGGATTGAACAGTACTATAAAGACATTCTCATTCTACAAGCAACATTTAAAGCTCTCACAAACCACAATGAATTGCTCATAAAAAAAACCCGTGACCTCAAGGAAAATGAACAGAGACAAGCCAAGCATCTCAAAAAGACAGGCAACATTGTGATAAAGAATGCAGACAGTGTGAAGGCCATAATAAATTCTGAGATATCTTGATCTTTTTTAGTTACGAGTTAAATGGTAAGACGATTCTTATTACAATCATGTTGGTTTTTTTTAAATCAAATCGATTCAACTTGGATTTGTTTTACCAATATAAGACTAGCTACAAAATCAAGAGATTATGTAGCCAAGTCATTTTCATATAAAATTTAGTAATTATTTGTTAATAAAATATTTAACTTGTTCTCATTTTATTTTTTCAAGACATAGTATATCTGATGTTGATCTTATGGGATGGAACATGCTCGATCTAGTTGATTAGTTATCTCCTTTTGTTTATTTTGTAAATAGGAAAAACTTTCATAAATTTTTAAAGATACAATTTGATCATGGGTGGCTACAGACCCCCATATTTGTAATATTTTGATCTTATGAAATCTAATCTTATCCTCAGAGATAGGGAGATCATATTTCCCAAAGACACTTTAAAAACCATGCATTTTATAATTGACAGGCATCTTGGCTTAGAGCAGAAGATAGACGAATGATTCAAAAGATTAAATGAAACAACGCATAAGCATTTTGGCTTTAGCGTTTTGTGAATGGTGTTTTCATTGATGTTTTGTTAATCCTAGTATATTAATAGGTCTTGTAGCTTTAGACTCAGTGATCTATTATGTTTGGGATACTCATGTTATAAATATCGTCCATAATTGTTGCTCTAGATATTGACACTGTGATCATCTCTTTAATTTGAATGACATGATTTCTCTTTGATTTTTAGTTGAATAATGAAATGCACTGTGTTACACTCAGATTTATCTTACTGTAATCACTTGCGATCATAAGATCACAGGGTTTATTTGTATTACCTATTCTATTATTACATTTCAGTTACCAGGACAGGTTATGAATTTATTCAGAACATTTGCACTATAAGTCTATTGCAGATTTATCTCATAGGTGCAGTCGCTGGATGCTTCTTATTCACACAGAATCCCAGATACATTTCACAAACTAACATCAGGTTAGCTCATTTATGTTTCTAATTTCTGTCAATTATGCATAGTGAAACTAGAAAGTTTAGATCAACGTTTCACTATCTATACATTTGTATTTCATAGTCTAGTCAATTCATTATTTGTTAGATTATTATAGAGAAAACAAAAAATATTTGAATGTGTTTTCTTTATCTGCTTCTCAAAAGCAATTATTTTCACATTGATTTCGTAAGTTTCCACTAAAGCTCACAACCTGTAAATGATGTTCATAAATGGGATTTTTATGTTTTTTTGTTTTGCCTAAACACATTTAAAACAGTTATATATATATATATATATATATATATATATATATATATATATATATAGTTGTTAACATTAGTTAGTTATTCCTTTCTTTTCATTTTCTTTTTAGGATTTTAGATTCGCTAACGGAGCCATTAAACCTATGAGAACGAGTTACACCAATCGGCTTGGGTTACTTAGACAACCCCAAGACCAGACTCGTTCTTCCAATTGACAGATGATCAATTTCGCCCATCAACAAAGTGGAAGATTTTATTAAATATTCTTACATTGAATTTTTCACATTATTATAAATGTGGTTTTAACTAATTTCGACCTTTATTACATAGAAAAAATATTATTCTGCCTACGTGAGGGTTTAGGGAGTCCCCAATAATGTGAAGGGTGTTTTTCTTCATGGAAAACTATTTCAAAAAAATTTCTTGGAACAACCTTTGATTTTGTGATATACTCTAACCCAATTTATCAACTTCATAATATTCTTACATTGAATTTTTCACATTATTATAAATGTGTTTTTAACTAATTTCGACCTTTATTACATAGAAAAAATATTATTCTGCCTACGTGAGGGTTTAGGGAGTCCCCAATAATGTGAAGGGTGTTTTTCTTCATGGAAAACTATTTCAAAAAAAATTCTTGGAACAACCTTTGATTTTTTGATATACTCTAAGCCAATTTATCAACTTCATAAGTCTATCTTTGGTTTGAAATAAGGCTCCCAAAGCCTAGTATGATAAAATTGATAATTTATTTCTTAGACTTGATCTCAAACGTTGTCAATTTTATCACAACTTATATGTACTCCATACTCATGTAAATGCTTTGATTATTGTTGTGCATGTTCATGATCTTGTCATAACTGGAAATAAAAATGATCTCATTATTAGATTGAAGAAGCAACTTGATGTATTCTTTGACATGACAGATCTTGGTATTCTACATTATTTTTTTGGTCTTCAATTATTACCACTATATGATGTTTTTTTCATTTTCCAATATAAATATCTAATGGATCTTTTGACGCATTTTAATATGGAGAACTATAATCCCTGTGATACTCCTTTTCAGTTTGGCATTAATCCAAAGAAAATCTATCAAACTCGCAAAGTCGATGCTACACTATCGATAACTAGTCGGTAGCCTAATTTGTCTCTCACAGTCGACCTATAACATTCCTTTGTTGTTAGTGTGGTTTCTCATTTTATGTAGGATTCCATTGAAGCCACTAAAGAAATCAAAAGGATTGTTCACTATCTCAAAGGTACCACTCATTTTAGTATCAAATATTGTCGAAGTTTAAATTTGTTGGTCGACTTCACCAAACTCCGACTAGGCAAGCGACAACAATGATCGGAAGTCCACTTTTGGCTATTTCTTTTGCTCTAACACTTGACCGTTAGTTTGGTCATGCAAGAAATAGAAGGTAGTCTCGTTGTTGAGTACAGAAGAATAATATCATAGAAACGTTCATGCAAGTACATAGGCAGTGTGGATCGTCAACTTCTGAAAGAACTTGGCTTTCATTTTCATACCTCGACTACAATCTACTGTGACAATCGAAGTGCCATTCATGGTGCTAACAAACCTATTTCACATAGTAAGATGAAGCATGTTGAGCTCCATGCTCATTATTTGAAACACTTGATTCATGAAAATGTTCTCTTTTGTCTATTGCATAATAGATGATTAGGTAGTTGATATCTTTACTAAGTCATTGTCTAAATCTAATTTTATCAATCTTCATATGATGTTTGGCCTTCAGGAAGCTGCAATTNCATCTCTTAAATATCCAAGTTCTAATGGTTCATCACACCTCTCTTGAAATTAGTTGATCGGGTGATCGACCTACATCTAGAAACAGTGGGTCGAGTGATCAACGAAATATCTATATCAATCGATCGAGTAGTCGATAATCTTTTCGTTCGAATAAGAGACCAACAATCAAATACGAATCACTAAAAGGGGCCCTTAGAACAAAGCAAACCACTAAAAAAGATTCTTCGTGACCAACAATCAAAGACCATTTCCAAATAACAGTTTAGTGTTCTTCAAGGAATTCAAATCCATGATCCCATTGGGGTGGCACATGAAGGACTCTACTCCATTAACACTAATAAATTAAATGCATTATTCCTAAAGTTAGGCTTATCAAAGGATTATGATAGAGAAAACCGGTTGTACTTACGATTAATGTTGATACACATTAGGTTTTGTGTTCCTGTGGTGAATTGGATTACAAGATACCTATCATTAGTATCCTTTTCAATATTAATGAATGGTTCAACATCCAATTTATTCAAACCCTCTAAAGGGATTAAACGAGGTTATCATTTATCCCATTACTCTTTCTAATTATAATTTAGGGTTTAAATAGGGAAGATATGAAGTCAAAGAGGATTGGGATACTTGAGGGAATCAAGTTAAGAAGATTTGTTTCTCTTTTTCTAGATGATTTTCCCTTGTTTTGTGTTGGCTCCTAGAGAGAGGCAAACGTATTATAGAAAGTGTTATACCTATTTAGAATAACATGTATGATGCAGGTCTTCTATATCCTTTAATGGAATGAAAGAATGTGAGGTTAGGCTTATATCTTCCATATCCTTTAATAGTGTGAAATGGGATTAGCTTAAGATTATTCTCTAGATATTTCCCTTCCAACATATTCATATTCAAGAAGGATTGAAGTATGTATGATTCTTCTTAAAGCCTAATGATAATGGGGAAGCAAACATATTAGAGGAAGTGTTATACCTATTTATCATAACGTGTATGATGCAGGTCTTCTATATCCTTTAATGGAATGAAAGAATGTCAAGTTAGGCTTACATATTCCATATCCTTTAATGGTGTGAAATGGGATTAGATTAGGATTATTCTCTATATATTTCCCTTCCAACATATTGATATTCAATAAGAATTGAAGTATGTATGACTCTTCTTATATCCTAATGATAATGGGAAGAATGACTAGAATTTACAAATTAGAAAAGTAGAAAAGATAATTAATCTATGATGGGATAGGTAACTATCATTAGTAGAGAGACTAATTGTTGTGAAATTTGTTCTAGAGGCAATCCTAATTTATTGTCACTCATTGGATTATATAGCCAAAGGAACACAATAAAAAGTAAGGAAGAAAAAACATTAAATTTGTAGGAGCTAGTAAAAGAGAAATAAGAAAAATATAGAAAAACCCAAGGACGTAGCGGGTGGGAAATAAAAATTATCCATAACTTTGGTAAAGCTTTGGTTTCTAAGAGTTTATAGAAACTTATCTCAAAGGAAGTACTTTAGAAATAAGTTATCATTCAAAAATACATAAGACCTTACATAGTTGAAGAGTGGATCCAAAGGCCTAACAATCCCATCCATACATGTCCATAGTGAAGAAAGGTAATGTGTAAAAGAGAAATAAAAGGAATTCCATGAAAAATAATGTTGATACACATTAGGGCTTTTGTTCCTATGGTGAATTGGATTACAAGATGCTTATCATTAGTATCCTTTTCAATATTAACGAATGGTTCAACATCCAATTTTTTCAAACCCTCTAAAGAGATTAAACGAGTTTATCCTTTATCCACTTACTCTTTATAATTATAATTTAGGGTTTAAATAGGGAAAATATGAAGTCAAAGAGGATTGGGATACTTGGGGGAATCAAGTTAGGAAGATTTGTTTCTCTTTTTCTAGATGATTTTCTCTTGTTTTGTGTTGGCTCCTAAAGAGAGGCAAACAAATTATAGGAAGTATTAGACCTATGTAGAATAACATGTATGATGCAAGTCTTCCATATCATTTAAGGGTGTGAAATGGGATTAGGTTATGATTATTCTCTAGATCTTTCCCTTCCAACATATTGATATTCAAGAATTATTGAAGTATGCATGTTTCTTCTTAAGGCCTAATGATAATGGGAAGAATGACTAGAACTGGCAAATTAAAAAAGTATAAAAGAGAATTAATCTATGATGCAATAGGTAACTATCATTAGTTGAGAGACTAATTGTTGTGAAATTTGTTCTAGAAGCAATTCTAATTTATTAGAACTCATTGGCTTATATATCCAAAGGAACAGAAGAAAAAGTAAGGAAGAAAAAGCATTAAATTTCTAGGAGCTAGTAAAAGAGATAAAAGTCATTCCATGAGTTAATAGGTGAAAAATAGAAAAACCAAAGGATGTAGCAGGTGGAAAATAAAAATTATCCATCACTTTGGTAAGTCTTTGGTTTCTAAGAGTTTATGGAAACTTGTCTCAAAGGAAGTACTTTGGAAATAATTTATCATTTAAAAATACATACAACCTTACATAGTTGAAGAGTGGATCCAAAGGGCCTCACAATCCCATCCATAATGTGTCCATAGTGAAGAAAGATAATGTGTAAAAGAGAAATAAAAGGGCATTCCATGAAAAATAATTTTGATACACAATAGGATTTTTGTTCCTATGGTGAATTGGATTACAAGATGCCTATCATTAGTCTCCTTTTCAATATTAACGAATGGTTCAACATCCAATTTATTCAAACCCTTTAAAGGGATTAAACGAGGTTATCGAGGTTATCCTTTATCCCCTTACTCTTTATAATTATAATTTAGGGTTTAAATAGGGAAAATATGAAGTCAAAGATGATTGGGATACTTTGGAGAATCAAGTTAGGAAGATTTATTTCTATTTTTTTAGATGATTTTCTCTTGTTTTGTGTTGACTCCTAGAGACACGCAAACAAAGTATAGGAAGTATTAGACCTATGTATCATAACATGTATGATGCAAGTCTTCCAAATCCTTTAATGGTGTGAAATGGGATTAGTTTATGCTTATTCTCTAGATATTTCCCTTCCAACATATTGATATTCAAGAAGGATTGAAGTATGTATGCTTCTTCTTAAAGACTAATGATAATGGGAAGAATGACAAGAATTGACAAATTAAAAAAGTAGAAAAGAGAATTAATCTATGATGCAATTGGTAACTATCATTAGTAGAGAGACTAATTGTTGTGAAATTTGTTCTAGAAGCAATTCCAATTTATTATCATGCATTGGCTTATATAGCCAAAGGAACAAAATAAAAAATAAGGAAGAAAAGCATTAAATTTCTAAGAGCTAGTAGAAGAGAAATAAAAGGCATTTCATGAGTTAATAGGTTAAATATAGAAAAACCCAAGGACGTAGGGGGTGGGAAATAAAAATTATCCATCATTTTGGTAAGGCTTTGGTTTCTAAGAGTTTATGGAAACTTATCTCAAAGGAATGACTTTGGAAATAAGTTATCATAGAAATAAGGACCTTATATAGTTGAAGAGTGGATTCAAAGGCCTAACAATCCCATCCATAATGTAGAAAGATGATGTGTTATCCTTTCCTTTGGTAGGAAATTAGTAGTTTTGGAGAGTAGGATGTGGTATAGAGATACACAAAATATTTGAAAATTTGATTGCCTCTCCAAAAGAGAGGTGAATATTAACATAGCATAAACAATGTACTGTGAACTCACAAATGTTTGGTAGAAAGGATGGAAAAAACACAAACCCTATAGGTCCATACGGAATATAAGGTAAGTAGTGGGAGAATTAAATAAGAGAGTTAAAGTTTATCCATGTTAGAATCAAATATGTTGATGATGAGTTGGATTGGTCCATAAATCCACATTGGGGTATTACACTGCTAGGTTAATGTATAAAGAAATGTTTATTAATGAAAATCATCAGGAATCCTTTACAAGAGATAAAGTAACCTCTAAAAATGAAGGGTTTTGTGTAGTTGGACATTATGAATAAAGCTTTAATATCAAAAGGTCTACAAAAATAACCATTAAGGGCTTCACAAATGCACCTTGTGTAAAATGGAATTGGAAACTACAAATCACCTTTCAATATATTTTATATATTCTTGTAGTGTATGGTTAGTGATGGATTCTATGAGAGGAGTAAGAGGCAATTGATAAGGGGAAACTATTGTAGAAAGCTTCAAAAAATGGCAATAGAAAAAATAATTGAAATAGTTAAAATCACTCCCTTTGATTGTATATTAGGGCATATGACTTGCAAGAATTATAGATATCTTTGATGACAAGCTTATTCCCCCTTTTCAATGTTCACCTCAAGTAAGAACACTATTTGAAAGCATTTAAGTAAAATACCAAGAGTTGGATTTTGATACATCTTATTTATGAACCTATTGATAAGATGAGCGTAGGGATACTTTGATGGTGCAACTGAAGACACATCGATTAACTCATTTCTTAAGTTTAGGAAAAGTATTAAACAATTATGATGAACTTATAATACAAAATTTATTATTGAAACTATTAGTTGATAATGGTGTGACTAAACTTCAGGTTTATGGAGACTCCTTGATGTTGATCGACAAGGTGAATGGAAATTTTAAGATGGGAAAACTAGTTCTAGTCCTATCCTTCATCAAGCTCACCAAATTTATCCTAGAAAACTTATTCAACAAAGAACATAATTCATGGAAACAATTAGGAAAAAAGAATGTCTCGTTCTGGAAACTCTGACAATGGAGGAGGCGAAGACCCTTCTAAAAACGTTACTGAAAAATCACATACAACCCATGTACGCCCAAAGAGAAAAAAAGAAATACAGATTGAAAACATCATTCATTATATAGGACTTCGCTTTGGCACGATGAAAAATCATATTATTATTATATGCATCTTCAAGTCATGTATATCATAAAGGTTTACCTCCCTATTATATTTTATCTCTATGTATAAGATATAAAATTTCTAGAGAAAATTAAATTTCAATTCATAAATGGAAAAAACTCTATCTCTATCTTTTTAATGAAATTATATGAATAAAATAAAAACCTATGAGGAGAGAGGAGAGATTACTAGACTCATCTAGTGTATGTTAAAATACAATGGACTTGCACAATATTCTCAAATGTTGTCAACATCTATGATATTTTACTTATCCTATGTATTATATGTGTTCTTGATTCCATTCCACTGAGTTAAGTATAATAAGTTTAAGTTTACACTAGGTATAGTTTTCAAAATGGGAGGAGTACTTCTAAAGATTTATTTCTAAGGAAAAAACAAAGTAAGGGTTAATGTTTAAATCGTTTACTACTAACTTTCAATTCAATTGTAAAAAGCAGTAAGCTGTAAATTCAAATATTAATGTTTGCGTCTTCAAGGGATTTTTAATTGAAAAGGGGGCAAAGCTCTAAAATCCATTTTTTAAAATAATTTATTTTCTTATGTGTCATTTGAGTATAATATTTTTATTATTTTTATTCTCATAGATGAAGAATGCTTTATTAAATTGCTTTTCTTATATTAAAATTATACAAAATATCAATATTTTTATTACTTTTATTCTCATAGATGAAGAATGTTTTATTAAATTGTTTTCTTACATTAAGATTATACAAAATATGTGAAGATGGTAGCATTAGTGAATTAAAAACTCAAATTACCTAGTGTTAAAAAATTTATATTAATCTCTTATTTAAAAATGGGTAAACTTTAAATTTTGAAATTTTAAATTTCTATAAATATAAAATTGAGATTTCCTAAAATTAATAAATATAAATTAAATGAGAATAAAAATATCAAAATTTATGTGAAAAATTAGTTTTTAAATTAAAAAATTCCAAATTTCAAATTTACTAGTTTTATCTTAATTTACACATACAATTATTTTATTTTTTAAAAGTAGGATTTTTTAAAAAAATTTAAAATTCCTATATAATAATGAACACTTAAATTACTAAAATACACAAATAAAAATAATAAATCTATACAAAATACTCCACCTATATATGATAAAGAAAGATAATAAGGAAGTCATACATCTTTTAAGACAACATGGGTAAATAAACAATGTATATACAAAAATAATACCTCTTCTTAAAAAAATGCAAAACCTTGAAACATATTGAGTATAATTAAAAATGTAAATGGCAGGGATAATATAAACAAATGTAAAAATGAATATATATATATATAGGAAACATATTAAGTATAATTAAAACTGTATATACGCCCTACGCCCCAAAATGGGATGATAATATAAACAAATGTCAATAAATATATATATATATATATATATCCGTTTCATTTTTACTGTTTTATATGTGGGGTATATCTATATATATAACAGAGATGTGTAATGTGAATTGTGAACCGACATCAGATACCTACGTGGAATGGATGCCCATAAAAAAGTTGAGCGGTCGGTATCCCCTCTCTTTCATCGCATTCCTGCAAACAACAATACAATACAGTTGCAAAGATTAATACAATTCTCTCTCA
>SNQJ01S0118760.1:19607-33274 GCA_010110895.2 Picea sitchensis
CAGGTGGCACGAATCCGGAGTATCGGAGTTTCGGTGTTCGGGGTTTCCAGCAGCAGGGAAACTTGGTATCCGGATCCGCGATCCGCGAAGTCCCGAGATTTACGTGGCAGTGTGGGACCCCAGGGAGTAAGTGGAGGACAGGTGGGCCCATATCGGGGATTGGCACCTCGGTACTCGGGGTTTCAGAACATAAGAGCTCGGCGTCGAGAGTGGCGATACCCCGAGATTTGACCGTTGACCGTCGGCATTCGGGGTTCGGCGGCTGAGCGACTGAAAGCAGGGTCACGAACCTCGTGATATCGCGAGACCCGATCTCCCGATACGCGAAATGGAAATTTCCGAGGAGACTGTGGGTAAAGAACTCCCGAGGGAGTTGGAAGAGCTTGGAATCTTCAGCCCAGTGTAAAGAGAAGGTCCTGGTGGAGCGACTGTGCCGTCGAGGGCAGGTGGGCGTCACTAAC
The DNA here is from genome assembly GCA_010110895.2 of Picea sitchensis. Lineage (NCBI taxonomy): Eukaryota > Viridiplantae > Streptophyta > Pinopsida > Pinales > Pinaceae > Picea > Picea sitchensis. The sequence continues at coordinate 20,069 of SNQJ01S0118760.1, forward strand.
TCTCTTTAAGACAAGTCTAGTGGTAAGAATGATTTGTTTATGACATGCTTATATGTAGACGAGTCAATTTGTATAGTTGATGGGTGATTTAAAGAAGCAATGACAACTGAGATTTAAATGGAAAATTGAGTAATGGAATTTTTATTTCACAAGGAAAGTGTAATGTTCCTCAAATTTACAAAAATAAAAATAAAAATTCTTAGCGACATTAAAATTTCCGTTTTCTTCGATCAATTTATTTCGAAGGTATCAAGGTTATCGTAAGTAATTAGGTGTCGATACTATCAACTCCCATAAGGGTTATGTTTACCACTGCTGTTGATACAACTACCTTCCTTTGTAAGAGATTTTATCCTTTAAATGTCTTTCGTTATCTAGAAATCACATATATAATAGATATAAATCTAAACTCGCTATAAAATCTAGTTCCTCAGTTTACTAACATTTCTGATGTTAGTAAAAGGGTTAAAGACCCGTCCCGAGGCATAACTTCTGAATTTATAAAGTGTTAAACATTAAAGGTATTCCAAATCTCTCCAAACATAACATTATCATTGCTTATACATACGAGAACCTATACCAGAGGTATTGGGTTCTGAAAGGAACTACACCTTCTTCGTATTAAAGGTCACAAGTCTTAGATTAATGAGGGACTTTAAATTTTGTTAGTTTGTTTGAATAATAAACTCTGTGTAAAGCCGACTGAGGTACTTGTCAGATCCTGAGTTAAAGCCCCTGTCTAGCCTAAGTAATGGCGATATTCCGGGTGCCTTCCGAGGTTTATAAATCGATTATTGTGTCAAACGAAAAAACTGCCATGTAACCTTGTTCACGTGGTAGGGTACTATTGCGTACTATCACCATTACTCTACTTTTGCGAAGGGTTGGTAGGTGATTAAAGTTTGTCTCCTGCCCATGTCTAGGTATTTGCAAAAATAAACGCCTTAGTACAAACCCTGCGGTAGCTTAGCTCTATAAGAGGTTGGTAGTTTTGGGTGGGCACAACCTGGGCAGAGGATATGGAGGCATTCATTCCTTGGTATTACCTGTACATGGTAAGCCAAAGATTCTGTGTTAATTTGTCCTTGAACCCTGGAATATTGAATATTGAAGCCTCTCCTGGTTTTGATATCCTCTGGTTTTGTGTTGAGTGTTTATCGATTTGTTGGATCGTCATAGATTTCCTATTCTGTGTTGTTTTTTATTTATTTATTTATTTATCTTTCGTTATTCTGCGATAAATATCCTTTCTTCTACGAACCCTTGTAGAAGGATTGGGACTGTAAGGTATTTCGAAGGAGACAGGAGATTCACCAGTCTACGAGCTGGTTTTCTAGTTCAAAGGTAAGTTCTACACATATCCAGTTTTCATAATGTATGTCTGATCTCGATATAACTCGATTAAGAGACTAAATTCCTCATTATGATTCCCTTTCATGGTTTTAAGGATTCAAAGGTTTATTTCCCCTCTTTTCATAATTTTGTGCAGAGAAATGACAGGGATCCCCAAAAGTAATAAAAGGCCTCATTGTATATTTATTGCCTAAACGCTTGCATCTTAAGTCAGGGTGTCTTTGGCATATTTATCACCGAGTAAATCCTATGGTTAAATTATTTCTTGTTTCTACTGTGATTCGTATATCCGTCACCATACCCTATGTATATAAACTGTCCATCATTGTTGTCGATGTGGTTGTGTAATATATCCCCTGGGTCCACAACGAGTCGGGGATAGCGAAAATCTTTGAACTAACCACTCTTAAATCTGAGAGGAAGAACACACTCCCTTAACTTTTTTTATCATTTCGGTTTAGGGATTTTTATTCCAACTATTTGGCTCTAGAAATGTGTACTTAGGACTGTCTCTTTGCATTACTTCAATGAAAAGGGTAAATCAAAGTAGTAATCGATTTATGGTAGTTATATCAGTGGTTCATGTATCATACTGTATGTAGTTATTATTCTACTTATTTACAGTTCTGTTTTATTCGTTGTCCTTTCTCGATTAATAATTTTCTCGGTTATAATCACTAATGGTGGGCCCTTGTTTTCTTGTGAGGGTACCCATCAGCCTTCTTTGGTTCCATTCCCCCTTTCGACTGTGGATTGATTCACTCAGTGGCGTCGATGGAAAAGGTCCTACTCCAACCACAAGCTAAGTAATATTTTCGTATTAAATCTTTTGTATTTAATTTCGTTAATTTTCTCTACGAGTGATTTATTTCCTCATGATTAAATTTCGCTACTTTTTGGTCCTCGAATATAATTCGTTTCTATTTAAATTTTGTTCTCTCTAAATCCCATTGATGACTCATGCGATCCATTTTTCAAGATTCAGATGTTTCGCGTTCGATGGACTCATTTATCGCTGGACCCAAAAAGGTACTCGAGTTTCGACAACCAGACTTCAACTTAGTCCCTAGGTTCTGTTCAGTACTGTGCAAAATTTCACCACAAGGTTTTGTTGTTACCAGGCTTCCCAGGGTAACCGATTTGCTTGTAATTTAAATACTTAATAGAAATTTGAAGGGAAGAAACCCCGTATTGAAACAAGTTTCACTTTCCAAGGATTTATGCTCTAGAGAGTCGAAGGACTCGTCCTAAACATTCTGTGGACTCTGTACATTCCCTTTGTTTTGAGGTTATTACGAGGGGAACAATAGTAACCCTCTTCTATATTAATATAGTGAGATTTCACGGGAACTTTTATGTGACAATCGATAATTATCCCTTGTGTATTAAATATTCGTAGTTATATCTCATGGGAATTTTTTTGTAATATTCAATAGTTATCCTCTATATATTAGATAGTCGTAGTTATAGTTCTATGCAGAAATACATGATTATAATATTCTTCATTCGTTCCATATTTCTCTAAATGTTTACACAGATTGAAAATCTCTTGATAGATAATGGGTATTTAAAGATGTATGACCATATGATTATCTTATGACCGGTAGAACATTCTAGAAAATTGAAGTTTCATGATGTCCATGCTTAAATTTTATTTCATTAAGTAGAATAGATCTGTCTTGACACGATTAACACACATTAGTACTATAACACCGTGTAATATTCGAATCTGGATTTATTTCCACTAGAAGTATATCTCATCACTTTATAATTTCATAATTTAAGATATATATTATGTTCATACAACATAGAACTTACAGAATCAATGTAGATATATTCTGTAGAATACTATTTCATCCCTACAGTGACTAATATTCTAGGCTCAAATAGCTACAGCCTTTTAATCGAATCAAATTATTTCTACTTCAATTAATCTACAACAACTCTGTAATTATATCTAATACCTATGGTGGTAAGAAGATCGTCTATGATAGTAACCAGATATAATCATTTCAATAGTACATTCATGAAAAGAGGAGAGTAGAGAAACATATCTGAACTAGTCCATAGGAAAACAAAGGGAACAACCACGTTCCTGCCAACTGTAGAACCGGGTAGCCAAATCTTACCCAATTCACCCCCTAGCCTGACCATCAATCCATGAGGAAAAACTTGAAATCTCCAGTGTGACATTGTCCTCTTCTATCAGTATTCCTTCCTTGCCTCACACTCAACAATTGATGTTCATAACAAAAAGTACACAGTGGTCTCTTTTTCCCAGCATACTCAACAACGTCCTGCCTTCTCGCATATGCTATTTAACAAAATAAATCCTTTTTGCCTAGGTCTTTCTTCCCCCCTTGGGAATTTTCATAGATTTCTAAATCCTTGATTTTCAGGGGCTTACAATGGACAAATATATGATTTTTCACTTGTAACAATCATCCGAGAGGTCGTTCCAACATGTTCCCCACTCATGGAGTCATGGTCAACTGATTTTAACATGGATATTCTATTTGTCCTCCTGTAATCAATATAAAATATTATGTTTTCATACAAGTGTCATAGTCAAATGGTTAGTTGGGTCAAATCAGATCTCTGCCCAATAGTCATAATAATTAATTACAATTATCAAATTCAAAATTCGGAATTGCCATAAATGGCAAAAATTTTCCAAATTCGAATTTACTAAAAACGAAATAATTTTCCAACAAATTTTAAATTTCAGAAATACTTTATTTTTGGGGATGTCACATCCTTTCCCCCTTCAATAAAACACTGTCCTCAGTGTTCGTTCCTTTCTTGGAACATGATTGGATGAGATTTCTGCAAATCTCCCTCCAACTCCCAACTGGCCTCCTCAGGACTAAAGTGCTTCCATTGCACCTTTACCTGAGCGACGACTATGTTCCGAAGTGCTATTTGTCTCTGGTCCAGAATACACAGGGGTTCCACCTGCAACTCACGTTCGGGTTCCACTTGCACCAAGTTCCAATCAATCATATGAGTAGGGTCATGAACATATGTTTTCAACAAAGAAACATGAAATACATTATGAATTCTTAGGTTAGCTGGGAGTGCAAGTTGGTATGCTATGGGTCCAATTCGAGGTAGTATCTCGAAGGGCCCATAGAACCTGGGTGCCAGCTTGGTGCAATTCCCTAACTTCAATGAACTTTTTCGGGCTTTGACCTTTTAAATAAACATGGTCTCCCACTTGAAATTCCAAGTGTCTTCTTTTCTGATCTGCATAGCTCTTCTGTCTATCCTGTGCTTCTTTTAAGTTCTGTTGTACCTTTCTTACCATGTTCTCCATTTCTTGGAGCATCTCTGGTCCAACCATGAGTCTGTCAACCGGGTTATCCCAACTAATTGGAGTCGTACACTTTATGTCGTATAGTACCTCGAAAGGACTTAACTTAGCCGGAGTTTGGTACCCATTGTTATATGCAAATTCTACCAAGTGTAGATAGTCTTCCCACTTGTTTGTTTTTTTTCTTATGTACATGTAGATAATATCCTCTACAATTTGGTTTGTTCTTTCGGTTTGTCCATCTGTTTGTGGGTGATAACACGTACTGAAATTCAAATTAGTATTAATCCCTACAAACAATTCCTTCCAAAAAGCGGATGTGAATTTTATGTCTCTATCTGAAATCACCATTTTAGGAATACCATGCAGTCTAAAAATTTCTTTCAAAAATATTTCAGCAATATTTATATCTTTAAAAGTAGACTTTATAGGAATGAAGTGTGCATACTTATTGAGTTTATCGATTACAACCATAATGGAGTCATTATGTTTCTGAGTTTTAGGAAAACTTGTAATAAAGTCCATCTATATGGTGTCCCATTTCCATTCTGGTACTGGTAATGGCTGTAATAGGCCGGCTGGATGCTGGTGTTCGACCTTTACTTGCTGACAATCTTGGCATATAGCCAGATATTCTGTTGTTTCGCCCTTTATGTTAGGCCAGTAAAATAGTTTTCTAAGTGTTGTTATCGTTTTCTGGTATCCTAGATGACGAGAATACGGTTTCTTATGCACTTCATCGAGGATTGTTATCTTTAACTCTGCTGAATCGGGTATGTAGAGTCTGTTTTTAAATCGTAATAGTCCCTTCTTGTTGACACTCAGATCTGGTTTATCTAAGCTTGCAATACTATTTTGTAATTCTCCCATTATCTTAGTGTAATTTTCGTCGTTAATGCTTGCCTTCCTTATTCTTTGTTCCAGATCACTTTCTGCCTTGCTGATATTTATCTCAAATAACCCATGGAACCTTCTGCTTAAAGCGTCTGCTACCTTATTTTCCTTACCCTTGATATGTCTGAACTCGAAGTCGAATTTGCTCAAGAAGGCTAGCCATCTTGCTTTCCTTGCATTAAGGTATGGTTGGCTAAATAGATATTTCACACCGCTATTATCCGTCAATAGTAAAAATTTCCTGCCCATTATGTAGTGTCACCACATTTTTAGGGCGTGTATTACCGCTGCCAATTCTAAATCATGAGTGACATAATTTCGCTCATGTTCTTTTAATTTCTGGGACTCATAACAAATCACGTGTCCTTCTTGAGTTAGGAAACCACCTAGTCCTTCTTTACTTGCATCAACACATACATTAAAGTCTTTATCTGGGTATGCTACCTTCAAAATGGGTGCAGTGGTCAATACTTCCTTCAGCTTGTTAAAATTGTCTTGACACTTCTATGACCAGTTGAACTTGGTCTCTTTCTTTTCTAATGACGTGATAGGGTAGGCTATCTTGGAAAACCCTTCTATAAATCTGTGATAATATCCGGTGATTCCCATGAATGATCAGATATCTGCTACATCCTTAGGTACCAACCATTCCATGATGGATTTTATTTTCTCAGGGTCTACGACAATGCCTTCTGCTGAAATTACATGTCCTAGATATTGTATTTTCTTTTGATAAAAATCACACTTATCAAATTTGGTGTACAGTTTATGTTTCCTCAAAGTTTGCAGAACTATTCTTAAGTGTTCTTCATGTTCTTCCTTTGTTTTAGAATAAACCAGAATATCGTCGACAAATACTAGTACGAATTTGTCGAAGTATTGATTGAAAATATTGTTCATCAGGCACATAAACGTGGCTGGTGCGTTAGTGAGTCCGAAAGGTATGAATATGAATTCATAGTTTCCATATCTTGTTCGAAAAGTTTTTTTGCTTATATCTTCATCCTTTATCCTAACTTGATGATAATCGGATCGTAAATCCAATTTTGAAAAGATCTTGGCCCCACCTACTTGATCAAACACGTCATTTATCTTAGGTAAGGGGTACTTGTTCTTAATAGTCATTTTATTCAATTGTCTATAATCGATAAAAAGTCTTAGAGTATGGTCTTTATTTTTCACAAAGATGACTGGTGCCCCCCATGGTGAAACACTCGGTATGATATACTCTTTGTCCGACAATTCCTGTAATTGTATTTTTAATTCTGTCAATTCTGGTAAACTCATTCGGTTAGGTGATTTTGAGATAGGGGATGAAACAGACAGTAGGTCTATGGAGAAATCTATTTCCCTTCTAGGAGGTAATTCCGGTATCTCCTCCACAAACATGTCTCTGAATTCACGTAGGACAACAAAGTCTTCTAACTTTGGCTTATCTCCTTTTTCTAATAGATTCATTACTTGGATGGCATAAACTTGACATCCATTTCTCATACATTTCTTGAATTGCATCGCTAAAACTTGTTTAACTGATACAGGTTTTGGTATACCTTGGGTTGTCCTAGCAGTGTCATAATCGTCTTTCTAGTTAAGTGTCTCTGTATAACAATCTAGTACTACTTTGTGCTTTTCCAACCAATCCATTCTGATAATCATATCATAAGATCCTAGTGGTAGGATGTTCATATTTGTTCTTATGTTTTGACCATCTAAGATGAACTCGAATTCAGAAATAAAATCAACTACTTTCCTTTTAGTTCATGTTGCTAGTTGTACCAACCATTATTTTGCGTGCTTCAGTTTCTTAAGTTTATTTGTCTCTACTACATCAGGATTAATATAAATTAACGTAGATCCAGGGTAAATTAGAACATAAATTCGAGTGTTATTGATTTTACCTTTGATTTCTACCACAGAGGATTGGTGTTCATCTTGCCGACCATCTATGGTTGCATTTATCCAATGCAGGCTTCTACACGTCACCCACCGTCGAGGCTTCCTACAAACTATGAACAACAATTCTATTTGTTGAAATTAAACATGGACAGTTCCTCCTTAGATGAGGTTCTCCACATTCCCAGCACTTTAATGGTTCACGGGGGTTGTCCCCAAACTTCTTCGTTCCCAGATTTACTGGTTTACCGCTGCCTTGCGTATTCAGATGGTTGGAGTGAAAATCGTTTCTCGGAAATCTTTTTGTTGCATTTCTATAAGGAGCTTGTTGGTATCCTTTATTCCACGGGTTCATTCGATCTTGTTTCTTATCCTTCCAGGCTTTGGGAGACTCTGCCCACTATTTATACTGATCGTAGCACATTTGCACTTTCCTGAATACTTCACTCAAGGATTTGGGGTTGTCAAACTCAATTCTATCCCTGTAGGAATGTGGTAAACAACTTAAGAATCGTTGGATTTTTACCTTATCCTCCCGGATGTACAGTACGAACCTCAGTAGTTCCAGAATTTTGTTTATAAGGTCCTCCATCGTCATCTGTCCAAGTCATAACTCGCAAAATTCTTTCATTTTACTTTCATAGTAGCTTTCAAAAAGGTATTGTTTCTTGAAATACTTCTTAAAGTCAGACCATTCCAACTATTTCTCCTTTAGGCCCTTGGCCAATTTCAAGTCTTGCCACCAAATGTTGGCCTTCACTTTCAGATTGTAGATGGCTATTCTGACCTTCATATTGATGGAATAGTTGTAGATCTGGAAGTATTTTTTGATTTCCAACAACCATGCCTCAACTTCTTCTCCTGTCTTGGATTCTCCATCAAAGGTAGCTGGTTTAATCTTTTTAAATTCTCCTTCAAGGCGTCTACTTGTTTTCTTTTTCTGTCTGTTTTAGTTTTGTCCTCAGCTGAAGGTGTAACTTCAGATGAACTATATCCTTTCTCTGTTTTAGGCCCAGAATTCTTGGAGTCCCTTTTGCTGACCTCTTTGTCATGGTTATCTTCCTTTGGGATTTTCTTGGTCACTATACTGTGTAGAAGGACTTCATTTATCCCCTGTTGTTCCTGCTATGCTTTCTTCAGTCAGATTTGAAACCTGCAGCTCAACAATAAGATTCTTCATTATTTCCAACACTTCTGTAGGTGAGCTTCCTTCACTGTTCTGTCTTGGATCTCTAGGAGGTCTCTACTTCAGATTTCCTTCCACTCTGATTTCTGCATCATCCTGAGCTGCCATGATTAACACAAAACATCAAAAGTTTTATGTTTGTAACAATGAAGGTTTATTAGTTTTTCATAAGTAAAAATATATGCCAAGAATTTAATGTGGCCCTGTTCAAGGCCCAGTGTTGTAAACGTTTCTCTAATACCATATGTAATGTTCCTCAAATTTACAAAAATAAAAAAATTTTTTTTTAGGGACATTAAAATTTCCTTTTTCTTCGATCAACTTGTTTCGAAGGTGTCAAGGTTATCATAAGTAATTAGGTGTTGATACTATCAACTCCCATAAGGGCTATGTTTACCACTGCTATTGATACAACTACCTTCCTTTGTAAGATATTTTATCCTTTAAATGTTTTTGGTTATATAGAAATCACATATATAATAGATACATGGCTAAACTCGCTATAAAATCTAGTTCCTATTTTACTAACATTTCTAATGTTAGTAAAAGGGTTAAAAATCCGTCTCGAGGCACAACTTATGAATTGATAAAGAGTTAAACATTAAAGGTATTCCAAATCTCTCCAAACATAACATTATTGTTGCTTATACATACGAGCACCTATACGAGAGGTATTGGGTTCCGAAAGGAACTACACCTTCTTCGTATTAAAGGTCACAAGTCCTATATTAATGAGGGAATTTAAATTTTTTTAGTTTCTTTAATAAACTCTGTGTAAAGACGACTGAGGTACTTGTCAGATCCTAAGTTAAAGCCCCTGTCCAGCCTAAGTAATGGTGATATTCCAGGTGCCTTCTGAGGTTTATAAATCGATTATTGTGTCAAATGAAAAACATGCCACCTAACCTTGTTCACGTGGTAGGGTACTGTTACGTACTATCACCATTACTCTACTTTTGCGAAGGGCTGGTAGGTGATTAAAGTTTGTCTCCCACCCGTGTCTAGGTATTTTAAAAAAGAAACACCTTAGTACAAACCCTGCGATAGCTTAGCTCTGTAAGAGGTTGGTAGTTTTGGGTGGGCGCGACCTGGGTGGAGGATATGGAGGCATTCATTCCTTAGTATTTCCTGTACACGGTAAGCCAAAGACTATGTGTTAATTTTTCCTTGAACTCGGGACTCTTGAATATTGAAGCCTCTGCTGGTTTTGCGTTGAGTGTTTATCAATTTGTTGGGTCCTCATAGATTTCCTATTCCGTGTTGGGTTTTATTTATTTATTTATCTTTCATTATTCTGCGATAGGTATCCTTAATTCTACGAACCCTCGTAGAAGTCTTAGGATTGTAAGGGATTCTGAAGGCAACAGAAGAGTCACTAGTCTATGAGCTGGTTTTCTAGTTCAGAGGTAAGTTCTACACATCTCCAGTTTTCGTAATGTATGTCTGATCTAAGTATAACTCGATTAAGAGACTAAGTTCCTGGTTATGATTCCCTTTCAGGGTTTTAAGGATTCAAAGGTTTATTGCCCCTCTTGTCATAAGTCTCTGCAGAGAAATGATCCCCAAAAGTAATAAAAGGCCTCACTGTATATTTTTATATCGCCTAAACACTTCAATCTTAAGTCAGGGTGTCTTCGACATATTTATCACCGAGTAAATCCTATGGTTAAATTATTTCTTGTTTCTACTGTGATTTGTATATCCGTCACCATACCCTATGTATATAAACTTTTCATCATTGTTGTTGATGTGGTTTTGTAATATATCCCCTGGGTCCGCAAGGAGTCGGGGATAGCGAAAATCCTTGAACTAAACACTCTTAAATTTGAGAGGAAGAACACACTCCCTCAACTTTTGTGATCATTTCGCCTGTGAAATTGTTTCGGTTTAGAGATTTTTATTCCAAGTATTCGACTCTAGAAATGTGTACTTAGGACTGTCTCTTCGCATTACTTCAACAAAAAGGGTAAAGCAAAGTAGTAATTGATTTATGGTAGTTATCTCAGTGGTTCATGTATCATACTGTATGTAGTTACTATTCTACTTATTTACAGTTCTATTTTATTCGTTGTCCTTTCTCGATTAAGAATTTTCTCTGTTATAATCACTAATGGTGGGCCCTTGTTTTCCTGTGAAGGTACCCATCAGCCTTCTTTGGTTCCATTCCCCCTTTCGACTGTGGATTGATTCTCTCAGTGGCATCAATGGAAAAGGTCCCACACCAATTGCAAGCTAAGTAATAATTTCGTATCAAATATTTCGTATTTAATTTCGTTAATTTTCTCTGCGAGTGATTTATTTCCTCATGATTAAATTTCACTACTTTCTGGTCCTCGAATATAATTCGTTTCTATTTAACTTTTTTTCTCTCTAAATCCCATTGTTAACTCATGTGATCCATTTTTCAGATTCATATGTTTCGCATTCGATGGAATCGTTTATCGTTGGACCCGAAAAGTTACTCGAGTTCTGACAACCGGACTTCAACTTAGTCTCTAGGTTCTGTTCACTATTGTGAAAAATTTCACCGCAAGGTTTTGTTGTTACCAGGCTTCCTAGGGTAACCAATTTGCTTGTAATTTAAATACTTAATAGAAATTAGAAGGGAAGAAACCTCGTATTGAAACGAGTTTCACTATCCAAGTATTTATGCTCTAGAGATTCGAAGGACTCGTCCTAGACATTCTGTCGAGTATGTACATTCCTTTTGTTTTGAGGTTATTACGAGGGGAACAACAGTAACCCTCTTCTATATTAATATAGTGAGATTTCACGGGAACTTTTCTGTGATAGTCGATAATTATCCCCTGTGTATTAAATATTCGTAGTTATATCTCAGGGGAACGTTTCTGTAATATTCAATAATTATCCTCTGTATATTAGATAGTCGTAGTTATAGTTCTGTGAAGAAATACATGATTATAATATTCTTCATTCATTCCAGATCTCTCTAAATGTTTACACAGATTGAAAATATCATGATAGATAATGAGTACTTAAAGATGTATGACCATATGATTATCTTATGACCGGTAGAACATTCCATAAAATTGAAGTTTCAAGATGTGCATGCTTAACTTTTATTTCATTAAGTAGAATAGATCTGTCTTGACACGATTAACACACAATAGTACTGTAACATCGTGTAATGTTCGGATTTGGCTTTATTTCCACTAGAACTATATCTCATCACTTTATAATTTCATAATTTAAGATATAGATTATGTTCATACAACATAGAACTTACATAATCAATGTAGATATATTCTGTAGAATACTAGTTCATCCCTACAGTGTCTAATATGCCAGGCTCGAATAGTGTGACATCCCCAAAAATAAAATATTTTTGAAATTTAAATTTGTTGGAAATTTATTCCATTTTTAATAAATTCGAATTTGGAATTTTTTTTCCATTTATGGCAATTCCGAATTTCGAATTTGATAATTGTAATTAATTATTATGACTCTTGGGCAGAGACCTCATTTGACCCAACTAACCATTTGACTATGACACTTGTATGAAAACAAAATATTTTATATTGATTGCAGGAGGACAAATGGAACAACCATGTTAAATTTAGCCGACCATGACTCCATGAGTGGGGAACATGTTGAAACTACCTCTAGGCTGATTGTTACAAGTGGAAAATCAGTGATTTGACCATTGGCAACCCCTGAAAATCAGGGATTTAGAAAGCTGCAAAAATTCCCAAGGAAGGGAAAAGACCTAGGCAAATGGATAAATAACATATGTGAGGGGGCAAGACTCTTCCAAGTATGCTGGGAAAGGAGACTATTGATTTTTTTTTTTCCTTGCTGTTATAAACACTATGTGAGTGTGAGGCAAGAGGAATCTGCTGGAATTGAAGGACATTGCTGAAGAGGAGATTTCAAGTTCGCCCTCATGGATTCATGGTCAGGCTAAGGGGTGAATTGGGCAAGTGATTTTGGTTTCCCTATTCTACGGTTGGGAGGAACGTGGTTGTTCCCTTTGTCTGCTCGCAACTTGATTCAGATATGTTATTCTACCTCTCTCTAGTTAAATGTTATGTTCTACAAGTTGTTTACTTCTATGAATGAATTTCTGGTCGAATGTTGTGGTGAGGAAAGACCTACCAAATACTTCCTAATCAATTAGCTAGGAATGTAATTGTTTTATTAAGATGGGGTATTGTGTAAATACTAAGGACATTATATGTATCAACTAAGTAAAACAAGTTCTGCAGAGGTTACTACTCTCATAATAGTATAGACTACCGATTGCTCCTTGTTTTTTAATTAATTCTGTTGAGTAAGAAAAATTTAGTTGTTTGCATGATGTGATTAAGTCAATCATACCGATATAGATGACGAATTGTATTTCCTGTTGGTGATTGAAGTATATATGAGTCTCCATTAATGAACCCACAAGTTCAGTTTTCAAGGTAAATACATCCTGCAATACTGAAATTATTTTGATATGCAAATAGAACATGTACAGTTATATTACAAACATATATACATTATGCAATGAGAGTTATGTACAAGCGATACATTGAAACTAAAGTGAACTGGCTAAAACAGAGTC
>SNQJ01S0118761.1:11501-23609 GCA_010110895.2 Picea sitchensis
AAAGGATCCCATGGAATTTTCCAATTCTCCTGCAAATTCTTGATCACTCTGCCCTGATCCATCCCAAATTATTATTTTCTTTACTTGAGACTCATTTATCTAATCAATCCTTTTGTTTTGAACAATGCCTTTTATTATTGCTCTCTTTTTTTAACTAAATATGTAGGGGCGGATTTCTTCCTCCTTAATTGGTGTTAACGAATCAACATATAAAAAATTTGAAATTGAGACTCCTGGAATAGTGGCCAAGGGTGTCATTGAAATAACTAATGAAGTAACCATACTATCATTCTCTTTTGTTTGAGTGCTTTTGTATGGAGTATCTATACCTTGCTGAGAGCTTCGAAGTAAGGAAAATATTTTTGTTGGTCCTGCCGAAGTATGACTTAAAGGAGGTTGTCCTTGGTGCTGAGCTTGTTCCTATTGAACATTTTCAAATAAATCTCTCTTATCATGTGAATTTTTTTTATTTATCAATTGGATAATATTTTCTTTTATTATTTATCCCGATAATATTTCTATAATTTCTTCAACAAATTTTTGGATTGGTTGGGACTCGAATTGCTGTTGAGAAGGGTTGAGTGTTTGGGACAATCATTTTGTTATTTTCTATGTCTAGGATACTACAACCTATGTATCTAGTTGAGAACCAGGAACATGTTCTCTATATTCTTGTTGGAGGATTGATGGAAGGTACCTCCTTGTCTTTCGGATTTTTAATAATTTATCTAGTGTCTACTTACGAAGGTTTTGAATTCTTTGTAAAAATTATTTATAAGACATGGATAATTTAACATTAGGCATGTCATTTTCTCCCAGTATGTTATTTTTTGAATTTAATGTTGAAGTACATGCTTCCCTTTCTTATTCAATTAACCTTTTATCTTCCTCCAAATTATGTTTCCAAGATTTTATAGAAATTTCTCCTTTCAAATTTTCTGACTCAAAAGTCCGAGGTAAGTTTTGAGAATATGAATTAACCTCATTTTGGAACAATATTAATTCTAATAACTTTGTTTGGACTGCTGGTAACTAAACCTCCTTATCTAAAAAGATTTTTAAGAAATCATTAATCATACATTGTTGACTTAAAATTGAACCCACATCCTGACAAAAGTGTACATGTGCCTAATTTAATTGATCATTAACCTATAGGTCTTGTTGCTTGAATTGACCAAAATCAATCATTTCACTTTCTAAACTTTGAATTTGAGATTACAATTGTGTGATTTGAGCATTTTTTTCATTCACAGAGTCACGAAGCAATTACTGAAATTGAGCAATTTTAACTCTTATTTGTTCTTCCAAGCTTTCATCCACTGAATATGTACCTGAGTACCTTTGAAATTATTAGTTCAACTTTTTTTTCAACCAATGTTTCTTTTTGTTTTAATTTTTATTGAAGAAGAACTATTTCATCATTTTTCTATTTGATGATTTTCTTTAAAATTTTCATTGACCAATTGTTTGCTGATGCAAAGGATCCCATGGAATTTTCCAATTCTCCTGCAAATTCTTGATCACTTTGCCCTGATCCATCCCAAATTATTATTTTATTTATTCGAGACTCATTTATCTCATTAATCCTTTTCTTTTTAACTCTGCCTTTTATTATTTCTCTCTCTTTTTAACTAAATATGTAGGGGGGGATTTCTTCCTCCTCAATTGGTGTTAAGGAATCAACATATAAAAATATTGGATTTGAGACTCCTGGAATAGTGGCCAAGGGTGTCATTGAAATAACTAATGAAGTAACCAAACTATCATGCTCTTGTGTTTGAGTGCTTTTGTATGGAGTATCTATACCTCGCCGAGAGCTTCGAAATAAGGAAAATATTTGTGTTGGTCTTGTTGGTGTATGACTTAAAGGAGGTTGTCCCTGGTGTTGAGCTTGATCCTATTGAACATTTCCAAATAAATCTCTCTTATCATGTGATTGTTTTTTATTTATCAGTTGGATAATATTTTCTTTTAATATTTCTCCGGATAATATTTCTATAATTTCTTCAACAAATTTTTGGATTGGTTGGGACTCAAATTGCTATTGAGAAGGGTTGAGTGTTTGAGACAACCCTTTTGTTATTTTCTATGTCTAGGATACTACAACCTGTGTTTGTAGTTGAGTACCAGGAACATGTTCAGTGTATTCTTGTTGGATGATTGATGGAAGGCAGCTCCTTGTCTTTTGGATTTTTAAGAATTTATCTAGTGTCTACTTAGGAAGGTTTTGAATTCTTTGTAAAAATTCTTGATAAAACATGGAAATTGAACATTAGGCATGTCAATTTCTCCCAGTATGTTAATTGTTGAATTTAATGTTGAAGTACATGCTTCCCTTTCTTATTCAATTAACCTTTTATCTTCCTCCAAATTATGTTTCCAAGCTTTTATAGAAATTTCTCCTTTCAAATTTTCTGACTCAAAATTCCGAGGTGAGTTTTGAGAAAATGAATTAACCTCATTTTGAAACAATATTAATTCTAATAACTTTGTTTGGACTGTTGCGAACTCAACCTCCTTATCTGAAAAGATTTTTAAAAAATCGTTAATGATACATTGTTGACTTAAAATTGAACCCACATCCTAACAAAAGTGTACATGTGCCTAATTTAACTGATCATTAACCTATAGGTCTTGTTTCTTGAATTGACCAACATCAATCATTTAACTTTATAAAATTTGAATTTGAGACTATATTTGTGTGATTTGAGCATTTGTTTCATTCACAAAGTCAGGAAGCAATTGCTGAAATTGAGAAATTTTAACTCTCAGTTGTTCTTCCAATCTTTCATCTACTGAAGATGTACTTGATGTACCCTTGAAATTCTTAGTTCAACTTGTTTTTCAACCAATCTTTATTTTTGTTTTTATTTCTATTGAAGATGAACTATTTCATCATTTTCTGTTTGATGATTTTCTTTAAAATTTTCATTGACCAAATGTTTGCTGATGCAAAGGATACCATGGACTTTTCCAATTCTCCTACAAATTCGCGATCACTCTTCCTTGATCCACCCCAAATTATTATTTTCCTTACTTGAGACTCATTTATCTCATCAATCCTTTTCTTTTGAACTCTTCCTTTTATTATTGCTCTCTCTTTTTAACTAAATATTTAGGGGGGGATTTCTTCCTCCTCAATTGGTGTTAAGGAATCAACATATAAACAATTTGGATTAGACTCCTGGAATAGTGGCCAAGGGTGTCATTGAAATAACTAATGAAGTAACCATACTCTCATGATTTTGTGTTTGAGTGCTTTTGTATGGAGTATCTATACCTTGTCGAGAGCTTCAAAGTAAGGAAAATATTTGTGTTGGTCCTGTCGGAGTATGAATTAAACGAGGTTGTCCCTGGTGATGAGCTTGTTCCTATTGAACATTTCCAAATAAATTTCTCTTATCATGTGGATTTTATTTATTTATCGGTTGGATAATATTTTCTTTTAATATTTTTCCTGATAATATTTCTATAATTTATTCAACAAATTTTTTCATTAGTTGGGACTCGAATTGCTATTGAGACGGGTTGAGTGTTTGAGACAACCATTTTGTTATTTTCTATGTTTAGGATACTACAATCCGTGTCTCTAGTTGAGTACCAGGAACATGTTATGTGTATTGTTGCTAGAGGATTGATGGAAGGCACCTCCTTGTCTTTTGGATTTTTAAGAAATTATCTAGTGTCTACATAGGAAGGTTTTGAATTCTTTGTAAACATTCTTGATAAGACATAGAGAATTGAACATTAGGCATGTAAATTTATCCTAGTATGTTAATTTTTGAATTTAATGTTGAAGTACATGCTTCCCTTTCTTATTCAATTAACCTTTTATCTTCCTCCAAATTATGTTTCCAAGCTTTTATAGAAATTTCTCCTTTCAATTTTTCTGACTCAAAATTCCGAGGCGAGTTTTGAGAAAATGAATTAACCTCATTTTGAAATAATATTAATTCTAATAACTTTGTTTGGACTGTTGCTAACTCAACCTCCTTATCTGAAAAGATTTTTAAGAAATCATTAATCAGACATTGTTGACTTAAAATTGAACCCACATCCTGACAAAAGTGTACATGTGCCTAATTTAAATGATCATTAACCTGTAGGTCTTGCTTCTTGAATTGAACACCATCAATCATTTCACTTTCTAAACTTTGAATTTGAGACTACAATTGTTTGATTTGAGCATTTTTTTCATTCACAGAGTCAGGAATTAATTGCTGAAATTGAGTAATTTTAACTCTTAGTTGTTCTTCCAAGTTTTCATCTACTGAAGATGTACTTGATGTACCCTTGAAATTCTCAGTTCAACTTGTTTTTCAACCAGTGTTTCTTTTTGTTTTAATTTCTATTGAAGATGAACTATTTCATCATTTTTTTGTTTGATGATTTTCTTTAAAATTTTCATTGACTAAATGTTTGCTGATGCAAAGGATCCCATGGAATTTTCCAATTCTCCTGCAAATTCTTGAGCACTCTGCCCTGATCCATCCCAGATTATTCTTTTCTTTACTTGAGACTCATTTATCTCATCAATCCTTTTCTTTTGAACTCTGCCTTTTATTATTGCTCTCTCTTTTTAACTAAATATGTAGGGGGGGATTTCTTCCTCCTCAATTGGTGTTAAGGAATCAACATATAAAAAATTTGGATTTGAGACTCCTGGAATAGTGGCCAAGGCTGTCATTGAAATAACTAATGAAGTAACGAGACTATCATGTTCTTGTGTTTCAGTTCTTTTGTATAGAGTATCTATACCTTGCTTAAAGGAGGTTGTCCCTGGTGTTGAGCTTCTTTTTGTTGAACATTTCCAAATAAATCTCTTTTATCATGTGATTTTTTTTTATTTATCGGTTAGATAATATTTTCTTTTAATATTTCTCCTGATAATATTTCTATAATTTCTTTAACAAATTTTTGGATTGGTTGGGACTCGAATTGTTGTTGAGAAGGGTTGAGTGTTTGAGACAACCCTTTTCTTATTTTCTATGTCTAGGATACTACAACCTATGTCTCTAGTTAAGTACCAGGAACATGTTCTGTGTATTGTTGTTGGAAGATTGATGGAAGGAACCTCCTTGTCTTTTGGATTTTTAAGAAATTATCTAGTGTCTACTTAGAAAGGTTTTGAATTCTTTGTAAAAATTCTTGATAAGACATGGAGAATTGAACATTAGGCATGTAAATTTATCCCAGTATGTTAATTTTTGAATTTAATGTTGAAGTACATGCTTCCCTTTCTTATTCAATTAACCTTTTATCTTCCTCCAGATTATTTTTCCAAGATTTTATAGAAATTTCTCGTTTCAAATTTTCTGACTCAAAAGTCCGAGGCGAGTTTTCAGAAAATAAATTAACCTCATTTTGAAAGAATATTAATTTTAATAAATTTGTTTGTATTGTTGCTAACTGAACCTCCTTATCTGAAAATATTTTTAAGAAATCATTAATCATACATTGTTGACTTAAAATTGAACCCACATCTTGAAAAAAGTGTACATGTGCCTAATTTAACTGATCATTAACCTGTAGGTCTTGTTGCTTGAATTGACCAACATCAATCATTTTACTTTCTAAACTTTGAATTTGAGACTACAATTGTGTGATTTGAGCATTTTTTTCATTCAGAGAGTCAGGAAGTAATTGCTGAAATTGAGAAATTTTAACTCTCAATTGTTCTTACAAGATTTCATCTACTGAAGATGTACTTGATGTACCCTTGAAATTCTCAGTTCAACTTGTTTTTCAACCAGTGTTTTTATTTTATTTTATTTCTATTGAAGATGAACTATTTCATCATTTTTCTATTTCATGATTTTCTTTAAAATTTTCATTGACCAAATGTTTGTTGATGCAAAGGATCCCATGGAATTTTCCAATTCTCCTACAAATTATTGATCACTCTGCCCTGACCCATCCCAAATTATTCTTTTCTCTCCTTGAGACTCATTTATCTCATCAATCCTTTTCTTTTGAACTCTACCTTTTATTATTGCTCTCTCTTTTTAACTAAATATGTAGGGGGTGATTTCTTCTTCCTCAATTGGTGTTAATGAATTAACATATAAAAAATTTGGATTTGAGACTCCTGAAATAGTGGCCAAGGGTGTCATTGAAATAATTAATGAAGTAACCAGACTACCATGATCTTGTGTTTGAGTGCTTTTGTATGGAGTATCTATACCTTGCCGAGAGCTTTGAAGTAAGGAACATATTTGTGTTGGTCTTGTTAGAGTATGACTTAAAGGAGGTTGTCCCTAGTGTTGAGCTTGCTTCTATTGAACATTTCCAAATAAATCTCTCTTATCATGTGAATTTTTTTTATTTATCAGTTGGATAATATTTTATTTTAATAGTTATCCTGATAATATTTCTATAATTTCTTCAACAATTTTTTGGATTGGTTGGGACTCGAATTGTTGTTGAGAAGGGTTGAGTGTTTGAGACAACCCTTTTGTTATTTTCTATGTCTAGGATACTACAATTTGTGTCTCTAGTTGATTTCCAAGAACATGTTCTGTGTATTCTTGTTGGAGGATTGATGGAAGGCACCTCCTTGTCTTTTGGATTTTTAAGATATTATCTAGTGTCTACTTAGGAAGGTTTTGAATTCTTTGTAAAAATTCTTGATAAGACATGGATTTATTAAAAATATCATAAAAGTAGGAATCTTCATGAACATATCTCTTTGTACCAACTTGAACACAATGTTCATCTATAATTTTTAAAGGATCATGCCTCTTAAATTCAATATAGGACAAATTGATATCCTCAAATGCCATAGCTTCTATTTTGGCATGAGTTACATTAGATAGAGTGTATGGTCCTATATGCATAGAAAATGTAGGCCAAACTCTCTTTGAGTAAGCTTGTAATTATGTACTTATGCCAGTACCTGTTGTTTGATAAGCTATTTCTCTGTAAACAAGTCTATCATGCATAAATTTTGGTAAGGAATGAGGAGGAGCATAACACCCATAAACCCTAATATAAGATAATGTTTCTTTAATATATCAATCACCAACTTGATTTAAATTGTGTATAACTTGCTCTATGATCCTAGGTGGTGGAAAACAAAAAAATATTTAATGGAGAGGAATGATAACATGATGACATATTTCATAAAAATGTTCCTTGGCATTTAATTCCCATAGCTTAGAATGATAAATGTGAATAGGTTATGCAGATATTGGATTCCACTGCCATCCCATTAGAGTAAAATAGGTATAAAAACATATTGCATCCATTATATACACTGCCATATAAAATGGAGGGGATTATCCTACTAATTTTAACCTAAGAAAAGTTTTCATATGTCTATAGAGGATATCAGACAAAATAGTGTCCTAATTGAAACCGAAACCACTAATTACTCTATGCATAATTGGAACCCAGTCTAATTTAAAATGGTTAGGGTTCTTTTCACTGTATAATTGACACATGAGGGTAACAACATATAACTTCCCAAACTTGCATGAAGAAGTAGTATATCTACCCAAAATTTATATTTTAAAATTATTTTCATCACCCCACCAATCTTTAATTAATTGTGGAAATTGTAAAACATATTGCACACATTCCTCTTGATTAAAATTTTCCACGAAATCACTATTGTAACTAATTTTTGTCTTGGGAAGTTTATACATTACTTGGATATCTATAGGCCTAAAATATCCAATGAAATCCCTCTGATTGTTGAAAATAGTCCACATCAGGAGGTCTACATGTTCCATATCCCAAATTATCATGTTTGTGTATACTGCTATCTTGGGTCTTGCTCCAACTTTGTAAATCATGGATTTTGCAATATCCTTAAATGTTATTTCTGGAGCATAAGTATCATCATCACTCTCTCTTTTTGTTACTGTGGACTTTACTTCTTCAAAAAGATTAACAATTTGGTACCATATCTTGCTTCTGGAGTCTAATTTGGAAGAAGTATCTAAGAAGACATCAGAGTTGGGATTTTTTGAATCCTGGTTTTCAGTCTGTTGAACTGGATTATGCTTCTTTCCTTTTCTAGGGCCACAAAATGTATTCTCAAATATTCTCTAAGAATAGGGTCTGCAAAAGATAACCAGAATCAATAGAAGAAATGAAATTATGCAGAGCATTTAAAATATCTTTTATGAAATTTGAAATATACTCATTGCCAACCTATTTCTATTAGCTAATGGTTAAATGCAATTAATTGTGAAGCACTTGGTGATAGGTTTTATTAACATTGAAAGGATGATGAATTTATTAACGATGATGTTATAGTATTATATTAATGAACCCAAATTATCCCTTTAAAATTTGATTAATATCGTAATTTTCGGGTATTGATATTTCAGGGCATCGGGAAATTATGAACAATGAGGTTTGTATTAAAATTTTGGTGTCCAGAATGATGTGGCAACATAATAAATAATATTTCATCATAATTATCATTTTAAACTTAATTACCACACTAATATTTGATTATCCCTTTAATCATCGAATGCCAGACATCAGTGTATCGAAGGTGTCAATGGTTGATGTTTAAATTAAAGTAGGATATCTGGTGTGACATGGAAAGGATGATATCAAATATGTTGACGTAGTGATTCTAGGTAAGTGCCACGTGTTTTGCGAAAATGGTGATATAACCAACGTGAAAGAGCTAAAAATTGTTTTCATGTGTCATATGATGGAATGTGATTGGCACCTTTCAAAAAGGCATGTCAGCTCTATTGAAATATTGTCCAATACTGAGAGGGGGAGTGAATCAATATTGCTTCGTCTTTTAAAATTTAAAAAATTATTAATTAACAAATTAATTAATCATAACAATTGATCAACAAGAATGTATTGAATACAAAAAATTAAATATAACAATAATAAGTACAAGTTACGATTTTGTGAGAGACACCAATCTCTATTATTCTGGGCACCAACTCAAGGAGACACCAATCCCCTGATTTTATATCACCAACTCTAGGAAGCACCAACTCCCTTTTTCCATAGCACCAACTCTAGGAAGCACCAACTCCCTTTTTCCATAACACCAACTCTATGAAGCACNAAAAATTATTAATTAACAAATTAATTAATCATAACAATTGATCAACAAGAATGTATTGAATACAAAAAATTAAATATAACAATAATAAGTACAAGTTACGATTTTGTGAGAGACACCAATCTCTCTTATTCTGGGCACCAACTCAAGGAGACACCAATCCCCTGATTTTATATCACCAACTCTAGGAAGCACCAACTCCCTTTTTCCATAGCACCAACTCTAGGAAGCACCAACTCCCTTTTTCCATAACACCAACTCTATGAAGCACCAACTCCCTTTTTCCATAGCACCAACTCTATGAAGCACCAACTCCCTTGTGAAACAGGCTTTAACCTGCAGAGGAATGCAATCCCCCTGAGCTCCTACCTACCACCCTCACTACATAAAATGTTTACAATTTCTTTCTTGGAATCTACTCCTTTTGATCTTCTGATGTAGACTACAAAGACACTTTCCTTCTTACCATTTTTATTTGTTTATGTAGTCTTTCAAGAGGTATATGATATTGAAACAATGTGTCTTTTTGTAAAAGAGAATATGAACCAATGTGTCTTTTTAATAATAAAACATTGCACCTCTTCCTTTAATTAACACAAATGCCGACTTTTCTGTTTATTAATTGATTTTAATTTAAAAAGGCGTCGAAATCAAACAATTATTTTCATACGAATGTTCTAGAGCGATGTAAACAAATCTTAAAATTCTACGACATGGGTTTTGTGTAGAACATGGCCATTTAACCGCCAAATAGCTAGTTTACCAAAAACATGTGCGAGGTGGAAGATACATGAGGTTCTTTGAAGAATGTTGGCACAGGGGAATACCCAAGGTTCAGCTCTAAGAGTGCACCAACAATCCCTAGCTAGTGGCCCTTTTGGCAACACCTGTGAAGCGTATGCAGTCTCACCCAAAGTAGCTATGAGGGGGTTGCAGGATAGAGATGTCTACAACCAAGGGGAATATCAAGTGGATCTAACCCAAGAACAACATAACATTCATATATCACTTATCATATTGATCTACTCCATGCATCTATCGGATCTACCTTAGCAGTGCAATAATAGTATAGGAAGGACAAATACAAAATACCAATCATACACAACACAAAATATATGTGGTTCACCCTCTCTCTAGGGCTACATCCACAGAAATGTGCTATATTATACAGATGTAAAGCATACAGTTCTTGTCTACATTCTGAGCTAGCAGATATTCTCTTCTTCTATCTTTCTCTCCCCTCCCTGCCCACCCAGCTGGAGGGTTGATCTTTGCACCCAACTAAAGATCTTACAATCCAGAAGGCTCTTGTACCCAACACTTCTCTCTCTCACAATACTCTTCTCTCAACCAATTCAATATCAACAGTAACAAAAACAACACAACAACCCAAAAGTACCAACCCAACCTAGGCCCTTTAAACCTCTATTTATACTTTACAATCATTCACCGACATCCTTAGGCCAAAACCTAAGTTTCCAAAACCCTAGATACCAAAACCATAGGTGTCTAAAACCCTAGGTCAACTTGACCCGTGTTTTCAGGGCTTCGTCAGCTTGTCTTTCCTTCCTTCTTGCGCGGTGCACCAAAGAATCTAATGTTGTATTTTTCCTCTTTCTGAGTCTTCCACGATCCTTCTTCCTTTCTTATCTGTCATCCCTGATCTCCTCATCCAACAACCTTCTTTCTTGGGCTTCGCTCCATCTTTTCTTCTTTTTTGCTCACTTTGACCCAGTATCAATCACTGTGTCTTCCTCGAATTTCTCTTTTTCCCTTTTCTTCCTTGTTATTCACTTCCTTCCATAACCAAGGGCCAACAGGCCCCCAAAAATCACCTATGACTCATCCCAAGCCACTTCGATCTAACTATTTTGTTGTACTTTAACTTTGGACTGTGCAGTGCATCCTTTTCTTTCTGCTTTATGTCTCCTCTTCCTCCTTGTGCAGGTTGTCTTTTCTTTGTCTGGTACCTAATTTCAACTGCACCTAGTACCTAGACCCTTGATCTGTTTGATTTTACTGAGAGCTACGAGGCATCTGGTTTTCATAGTACAACTTCAGCCGACTCCCATTCACTAGTCCTTCCTTCCATTCTCCATTCAACGTCTTCAGTTGTGCATCTCCTCCTTCTATAACATAGGTGATATTGTATGGCCCCAGCCAATGCGTTCTAAACTTCCCAGGATGCTTGATGAACTTGCTGTCATAAACCGTCACTATATCTCCTTGTCTCAATGCCTTCTTCTTGATGTGCCTGTCATGATAGGCCTTCTCTCTTTCCTTCTATACTTGTTGATGGAATCGTACAATGAATCTATCTTCCACAAGTTTGAACAACTACGCAAGTATCTCTTGAACAAATCTAGTATCATCCATACCCATAAAGGCAAAAATTCTTAGGCTTGGTACCAAATACTCCATTGGAACAACAACTTCAAGACCATAGACCAACTTAAAAGGGGTCTGCATTGTCAGCTTCTTGCATGTGGTTCTATAGGCCCATAATATTGCTGGTACTCTTAAATCCTAACCATCCCTATTCACGCAACATATCTTGGTTAGTGTTGTTTCCAAAATCTTGTTGAATGCTTCAATTGTCCCATTTTCTTGTGGAAGGTACAGTGTGCTCTTCTTATGGTGGACTGCAAATTATTCAGTCAAGGCTTCAACTATATTATTGATGAAATGTGTTCCTTGATCACTCATGAGGATCTTTGGGCATCCAAATATGGTTATGATGTCATCAAATATGAAGCACGCAGTTGTAGTTGCACTACAGTCCTTAACTATTCGAGCTTTGGCCCACCTAGTTAAGTATTATGCTACAGTAATGATGTACCCTGGTCCTGTGCACTTTCTTGGTGGGTTTATAGGTCCAACAAAGTCAATGACCCATTTCTCAAATTATTGTAAAGTTATTTGTGGTGCTAATGGCATTTTGTCTCTTCTAGATGGTTTCCCAACTCTTTGGCATACATCACAGGCTTTGGCATACTCTTTAGCATCTCTGTGTAAGGTAGGCCACCAAAGGCCAGCTCTCAGAATCTTCTGCGTAGTCGCTTTCC
>SNQJ01S0118761.1:24139-38966 GCA_010110895.2 Picea sitchensis
GGTGATCTGGGCATACCCTTTGAT
This sequence comes from Picea sitchensis, assembly GCA_010110895.2. Lineage (NCBI taxonomy): Eukaryota > Viridiplantae > Streptophyta > Pinopsida > Pinales > Pinaceae > Picea > Picea sitchensis. Next base: position 24,164 of record SNQJ01S0118761.1, read on the forward strand.
GAATTTCCTGTAAATCCAGTATGGCCCAGCATAGTGCACAATTGCTGACTGAAGTGGGTGGCGGTAAATCAAATATAATTTCAATTTTAGATGGGTCAACCAATAAGCCCTGCTTGCATACAAAATGACCTAATAGCACTCCAAATGGTGAGAAGAAGATGCACTTCTTCAGGTTCAAAGAAATTTGACACTGGTTGCATTTGTCCAACATTGGCCTTAGACATTCAATGTGATTTTTTAACATACTAAACACAGTCCAATCATCAAAGTATGCTTCTAAAAATTTATGTAGAAACTCTTTGAACGCTTCGACCACCACCCTGGAAAAGATGGCTGGGGCATTTTTGAATCCAAATGTCATTACTGTATACTGCTAGGATCCCCATTCCATGGTAAATGTGGTCTTGTGGCGATCTTCCTTGGAAATCCAGATCTGATGGTATCCTGAAAATCCATCTGTAAAAGAATATACCTCTTGGCCTCCCACATTATCTAACACTTCGTTAGTGAATGGTGTAAGGAAGGGGTCATGTAAACAAGAATCATTCATCTTCCGGAGGTCTACACATATTCTGATCTCTCCTGTCTTCTTGTCTTGTATCACCATAGGGATAATCCACTTTGATTCTTCCATGGGTTCTATAATCCATGCTTCCAACATTCTATCAAGCTTAATCTTCACTTTTTCCTTATATTTGGGGTTCAATCTATAAGGTCTCTATTTGACTAGTCTAGCATCTAGATTTAAGGGAATCCTCATCTCTCCCATAGGCCCTTTAATTCCGTTCATATCAGTGAACTTGGTCAGAAACAAGTCCTGATACTCGTGCAATGACTCCGTAATCTTGTCAATGGTGGTAGCATCTCAATAATCTCCGACATTGGAAAGCTTCGATGTCTCTTCTATTCCAATATTAAATTTATTAATCTTAATTAGTTGTCCAATGAATGGCATCTCAATTCCTGGTCCTTCCACATCTCTCTAGCCTTCTGTTTCTATGATGTTTACTTTCCTCAGATCATCATCTTCATCCGCATTAATGTTGTAACAACCTTGTAGTTTTTGGAGAGGCACACTCCATTCATCCTCTTCCTGTTCTAAGGGAAGGATGGATACCTCCTCGAATACTTTATGTCTCACAATCTATAATGCTTGAGCTACTGACGAAAATTGACTTTCAAACAAGAATGTAGTTATAAAATTCTAACTCATACCTTCCCAATCTATAGTGATGAGGCGCAGCTCTGCTTGGAGGTACCAGTTGATAGGTATCGTTTCTAGTGTGTTGATGAATTTGTGTACCCACTGTTCTTGCGAAATGTCACTCCAGGCCTCTTCATAGCTTTTCATATGGTCCTTTGGGAAACTTCGACCCGTGTAGTGAAATTCGCAGCCTTCTACCTGTGCCGAGAACCTTGTTGTCATCAAGGTATGACATTGTATCCAACAGGGATGATTTTAGGGTATAAATTTCGCTCATGGGCTAATTTTCCATGTTTTTTCCAAAAACGAGATTCGTTATTTTAAAAATGATTCGCCCAAATTCTATAGGATAAAATTATTTTACCTTTAAAATCGCCAAAAGTTTATAAAAACTATATAAAATCCTTAGAAATTTGAATATTTTTACAAAAATATCGTCAATCATTTATAGTTGGCATATGAAGGATTAGTAAGATTCGCCAAGGTTTCTACATTTTAAAATAAATTTCCATCCTTAAAAAATCATCCTTGGTATCCAATCTGTAATATTGATTTTATGTGTCCCCCACCATCTCGCTAGTGTGGCTTTCAAGGCCTCATCCATTTCCAACAACCTCTGTTGTGTTGGTACACTTGCTTCAAAGTCTGATAGGAAGGCTTCTAATGGATTCATACCATCAAATGTGAGTAAGTTACTTACTTTTGTGCCAATCCAATGGACATCTCTGGTTAATCTAACACATCTCCTAGTCCATACTTCATACATCTGGTTCTTCCAGTTCTCGAGCACTTCTTCTGAATCCGATGAGCATGCACTGTCACTTCGCCATCTTAAGTTTCCATTAGCTGTAGGATTAATGTAGTCTCGTTGTTTGCTTATTTGTTTGTATATGTTTTCTAGTGCACAATCTTCTTCTCTAATGGGCTCTATGTATCACAGACCTTAATCTGGGTCTAAAGGTGCGATGACCCTAAGGCCATCTCCTTCAAAAGTCATACGCCTTTTTTTTAAATCAACCACAGTGGAATTATTGAAGGCCCAATCAATTCTTAACAACATCGGGTAAGGGAAGCTGTCGTCAACAATTTCAATGGTACTCACTCTGTCGATGTCCATAGGGACATGTTCCAATCATCCAAATGGGCTGACATCTTGCTGATTGACCATGCAAAGCCTGATAGGGGAATAGATCAACTTCAGTTTTCCCATCTGTGCCCAGGTTTTCTTCGTCATGACATTGACCTCCGATCCTAAATCGAGGACCATATAATCTATCTCATACTATCCTATTTGAGCATTCAAATGTAATTCCTTATTTTTCCTTCTCTTCTTACCAATTTGGTGTACTTCCCTATTTAGCAAGGGGTCTATCTGTCCTAGCTCATATTGTCTGATTAGATTTTGTATCTCTTGTACAACATTTTCATCCTGAATCAATTTAATACAAGTGTATATAAATTCCATGAGCTTTCTTACCTCTTTTCCTTCTCCTGGAAAAGTAGACTTATCAAATGCTAGAGGCATTCCATATTCTCTCACTTTTGGTCTTGTCTTTGATGCAGAACCTTAATTTCCTCTGAATTCTTTCCTTGCTTCCTCAAACATCTGTCTTTCTTTCTTTGCATCAAAAGTTTGGGTCTTCTTTGCAGCTTTCCTGATTCCTAAATCTTTTGTAATCTTCCCTTGGGTCAGTCTATCTTCTCTTGTAACAACGCCTTCTCTGGTTATAACAACGATTCTATGGTATCCTCCATGAGGTTCAACATATATCAATTGCACTTGCAGGTTCTGCTGAGGTCCTCGTCTTTCTTGAAGCTTAGCTAGAAACATAGGACAATCTTCTATAACATGGTCAAACGAGCTGCAGTAGCTGCAAGTGGTACAAGGGTTCTGGAAATCCCTTGCAAGGTGTCCTAGTTGTGTGCAGTTATAATAGATGATTTTTCCTCGGCCTTGACCCATTCATCCTCCTCATCCTCTTCCTATGAATCCACCATGAGGATTGAAGTTTCCTCTCCCATGAGAGTTATACTGCATAGCATCTCCTTCTTGTTGTACTTCGCCTTAGATATTATATATGTCTCTTGAACTTTCATGCATGATATCATAAGCCCTAAAATCCCTATCATCATGCCCTACAGACTTAAATAATGTACAATACAAATTCGTAGGTGTCTGAACATACTTAGGAATATAATATCACTCACTAGTACGATGTCTGTTTCTGCATACCTCGCACCAGGGTAAGGTGAATTGCTTCAAGGGGATCAAAGCTCCATAAGCCAAGTATTCATTTAATAGAGGGCAGTGTTCCTTTTCATGACCTTCTGATCTACATCTAATGCACCATATATCTTCTCTTTTATCTTTTCCCCTGTCTTTCTTCATATCTTTGACTTGCAGAGACAAACTAGTTCGCTGACTTAGGATCTGACTCATACCTGAGATGGATTCTCCCAAAGGGGATGATTCAAGATTCATGGAGATCTCCAACGCCTCAGCCCGCGAAGCAATATTTTGTTGCATCAAGGGAAATATGATGTGTGGTAGGAGGGCAAAAATGCACCATTCTTTGTTTTTTTCATCTAAGATATGGAAAGTTAATCGGCCTGTCAATGTTTTAAATCTCTCATCGAATTCCCACACAGGTTCAACCACATTTTTCTTTATCTCTTTCAACTCTATGATACATTGGGATTCTGATTTAGGCTTCTTGAATTAAGAAATCAACACGTTATTGATCTGATTCAATGGCTTAGGCTATGGAATTCCTTGGACAAGCTTCATGTCAGTGCGCGATCTCTGAGATTTGTATTGAAATGGGTTCTTTTGACAGCTTCATCTATGACATTCTTAATGTTCCATACAACTTCACACAGGAACCAATGATTATCAGGATATTCAGATCCATCTCCTCTAAATATAGGAAGTCGCATCTCATCTGCCATAGATCTTACTAGGGTTCCTGACTGAATATGTGGTGGACTACTCTGGATGGTTCTCTGGATGCTCTGGTGACTGGGATTACTATGGTTGCTTAATATTGAATCGAAAGGAAGGAAAATATTACTTACTTCAATGGTCTATGTGGTTTCTGAGCCTTCAGGTCCTCCTCGACGAAGCTCTTCAACTTTCCCTTCCTCTGTCTTGCTAGGTTCTGAATACTCTTCATTCGTCAACTCTTCTTCTTCTCCACTGTAGAAACCCTCCTCCCTGTAGTTCTTCTTAAAAAAGTTCACAAGATGGAATTATCTGAACACTTTCCCACTGTGCGTATGTCGAGCTTCTATGTCATTGTTGCTATCTAAATTTTTGAACATTATCCTTTCCGGATCCAACCAGTCTACTGTATCTTTAATATGTTCTTCTCATGCAGCAACATCTTGAGTCTCAGCTCCAAGAATTGTAAAAATTTTCCTTTGGGTCCCTTAAAGAAATATCTCTCAGCTTGGATGTATGACTCTACCATGTCAACAACAAACTCTGTGATGTACCCTCCAATGGTACTATCGAACCAGTGATCTACTACTCGTGATATGGTGTTATCAACTTCCTTGACCTTATTGATCAAATCTGACATGCAGACCATGGGAAGTCTAGATCAGATCTTGAACTAGGTATCGACTAATATAGCTAGCCACTCATATATATATTAATGGATTCCTCCTAAGAATATATCATGTATATCAATAAAAATATGCTTCTCCAACCAGTCCTCTGAACTAAGATTAGGGTTTTTGTTTTGGGCTTCAACGAAGTCCTTTTCTTGATCTTCTATCCACTTTTGAGTTTCTGTCTTTGAGGGAAACCACCTTGGCATTCCCTTAAAAAGATTCTTGTCCTAGCAATAGAACCATTGTTGGCACAGGGGCAGACCCAAGGTTCATCTCCAAGAGCACACCAACAAGCCCTAGCTACTAGCCCTTTCGACAACACCTACGAAGCAGATGCAGTCTCACCCAAAGCAGCTATGAGGGGGTTGCAGGACAGATATGTCTACAACCAAGGGGAATATCAAGTGGATCCAACCCAGGAATAACACAACATTCATATATCACTTATCAGCTTGATCTACACCATGTATCTATCAGATCTACCTTAGAAATGCAATAACAATAAATGAAGGAAAAATACAAAATACCAATCATACACAACACAAAATATATGTGGTTCACTCTCTCTCTAGGGCTACATCAACAAAATTGTGCTATATTATATGGATGTAAAGCATACAGTTCTTGTCTGTGTTCTGAGCTAGCAGATCTTATCTTCTCCTATCTTTCTCTCCCCTCCCTGCGCACCCAACTGTAGGGTTGATCTTCGCACTCAGCTGAAGATCTTACAATCTAGAAGGCTCTTGTACCCAACACTTCTCTCTCTCACAATACTCTTCTCTCGACCAACTCATTATCAACAATAACAAAAACAACACAACAACCCAAAAGTACCAACCCAACCTAGGCCCTTTAGACCTCTATTTATACTTTACAATCATTCACCGACATCCTTATGAAGAAACCTAAGTGTCCAAAACCCTAGTTACCAAAACCCTAGGTGTCTAAAACCCTAGGTCAACTTGACCTGTGTTTTCAGGGCTTCACCAACCCGTCTTTTGTTCCTTCTCTTGCGGTGCTCCAAAGCATCTAATGGTGAATTTTTCCTATTTCTGAGTCATCCACGATCCTTCTTCCTTGCTTATATGTCAGCCCCGATATCCTCGTCCAACGAATTTCTTTCTCAGGCTTTGCTCCATCTTTTCTTCTCCTTTTCTCACTTCCACCTAGTATCAGTCACCATGTCTTCCGTGAAGTTCGTTTTTTCCCTTTTCTTCCTTGTTCTTCGCTTCCTTCCATAACCAAGGGCCAACAAAGGAAACTTGTTGAGATTCTTATACTAGATCCTTGACAACTGCAATATTTTATTGAAGCACCATATTGGCGCTTTCTTCTTGTATTTAGAGCACAATAACTTCTTTTTGAGGTTCCATTGTAAAGTTCTTCCAATGATATCTTTATGGAGTGAACAAGCCCTTCACTTATATTCAATTTGTTCTTATGTGAATGGATGTCGGTAACATAATTCAACATAAACATTTGCTAGGATATTGATATGAATACATAACCATTAATCGATTTCTCGATGACCATATTTATCCTCTTTCCATCAATGCCAACATCATACACTATGTCCAATATTGACCATATTGGTTTCCTTCGACATCAATGCCAACACCATGTCCAACATTCTCCCTCTTTTACATTGATGGAAACATAGTAAAAACCCCTTATTTCTTAATTGGGTTTTACTGTTTCTCCTCTCTCTTTGATAAAAATGACAGAAGGGATGTTTTTTTTTTGCTCCCCCTATCCATGTACTCCTCCTCTGATGAAACCTATGCAATTTGATTAGATATGGAGATTACCCCCAATTTTTTTCTAAGGTATTCAAAAGTACTCCTAGGTAAAGGTTTTGTGAATATATCTGCAATTTGTTCTTTAGTATCCACATATTCCACTTTAACAACTTTTTGAGAAACCTATTCCCTAAAAAAATGAAATTTTATTGGGATATGATTGGATTTTTAGTGCATGACATGATTCTTAGAAAGTTTTATGGAATTGGTATTTTAACAGTTAAGAATAATTGGATGATTATACTTTACTTGTAGGTCTTCTAGGGTTTGTTTAATCCAAATTACTTGAGTGCAACAGGTGGAAACACCAATATATTCATCTTTTGCTGTTGAAATTGATATAGATGTTTTCTTCTTGCTTAGCCATGATACTAGACACTTTCCTAGGAATAATGCTGCTCCACTGCTTCTCTTCTGATCATCCACACTACCAACCCAATCTACATCAATATATGCATTTAATGTAAAAAAAAAAAAGTTGGATACCATAATCCAAAATCCAAGGTAGCTCTTAGATATCTGAATATCCTTTTTATTGCCTTCAAATGAGTCTCTTTAGGTGCATATTGAAATATTCCTATTAGTCCTACAACTTGTATGATATCATTTCTTGTTGTTATTAGATATAACAGGCTACCAACCATTGATATGTACATGTTTTGGTCTACCTTTGATTAATCATCATCTAAGCGTAGTTTGCATCCTCTAACCATGGGCGTGATCATAGGTTTGCAATATTTCATTTGAAATTTATTTATCATTTATTTGATATATTTGGTTTATGATATGAATATCCATTTTCCTATATGAGTAACTTGTAAACCCAACAAGAATGTTAGTTCATTGAGCATAGACATCTCAAATTATTTATGCATTTATGTAGAAAACTGTTTTCTCAATATAGTGAAATTAATTCCAAAAATGATATCATCCACATACACCACAACAACAATCATATTTTGTTCTTCAATTTTGATATATAGGTTGATGTCAGTAGTCCCTCTCTTGTATCCTTATTTTTTTATATAGTTACAAAGCCTTGAGAACCATGCTCTAGGAGCTTGTTTAAGACCATACACAACCTTTTTTAGTTTACATACATAATATTGATTTTCTGTCAACTTAAATCCTTCAGGTTGTTCTAAATAGAATTCTTCCTGATAGGTTCCATTTAGAAATGTTGATTCGACATCCATCTGATAGATTTTAAAGTTTTTGAAGCATGCAAACTCCAAAAACATTATGATAGATTCTAATCTTTCCACTAGGGAAAATGTCTCCTCGAAGTCAATTCCTTCAACTTGGGCATATCCGTTTCATACTAATTTTTATTTATTCTTTATAATCTATCCATTTTCATTACGTTTATTCTTGAAAATCCATTTGGTCCCTACCACATTTTTGTCTTCTGGTCTTGGGACTAGATCCCAGGTTTGATTTTTCTCTATTTTGTCATGTTCTTCATCCATTGCTTTTATCCAATATTCATTCTTGTTGGCTTATAAAAATTATTTGGGTTCTACCAGATAAAGAAATGCATGTTCTGATTCAAATGTAAGTTTTCTTCTAGTTTCTACTCACACTTTTATCCCCTATGATTTGGATTTTAGGGTGATTCTTTTGAACTCTTTTTGATGGAGCTTTTCGAAAGGGTGTTTCTTCCTCATCCTTTTCTTCATCAGTTTTTGTTTCATTCTCTTGTAGTTATTCAACTTCTTATTCATTTTGTAATTCATCATCTTCTTCATCATGTGATTCACCATCTTCTTCATCATCACTAGTTCTTCTCCATTCATCAATTTTATTTATTTATCTTGAGAATTGTTTTTTCTCAATTTTAGATCATCTACTTTTACATTTGCACTTTCCACTATTTTGTAAAATCCTAGATTATAGCATCTGCAATCCTTTTTGTTTGGTGAGTAACCAATAAATATCCCCTCATCTGATCTAGAATCAAATTTTCCTAGGTTATCATCATCCCTCTTAATATAACATTTTCTCCCAAAGACTCTAAAGTGTTTGACTAATGTAGGTCTTGCAAACCATAAATCATAAGGTGTCTTGTCATGTTTAACTCTAAGTTGTGCTCGATTGAGTATGTGAACTGTTGTATATAATGCATCTCTCCAAAACTTATTTGAAAGTTTGGCTTCACTCAACATTGTTCTTGCAACCTCTTTAACAATTATGTTTTTTCTTTCAATATCTCCATTCTGTTGAGGAGTTCTTGGTGCTGAAAATTGTCTCTTGATTCCATGATATTCACAAAAATTATTGAATTCGTTAGAGATAAATTACCCTCCATTTTCTGACCTCAAACATTTGATCTTGAGATCTGTCTCATTCTCCACATAAGCTTTGATTTCCTTAAACTTTTCAAATTCCTATGATTTTTCTCTAAGGAAGTATACCTAGGTCATCCTTGTATAGTCATAAACAATCAACATGAAGTAATGTTCTCCTTGTATGCTTCTAGTCCTATTAGGTCCACAAATTTTAGTGTGAACAAGCTCCAAGTGTCTTGATCTAGAGTATTATTTTGTTTGGAATTTGAATTTCATCTGATTCCCAAGTTGGAAATGCTTACAAATAGGGTCAGAAGGTTTTCAAATCTTTGGCATGTCCTTCGTTGCTTCCTTTCTACTAGCTTTGATCAGATTGTCAAAACTCAAGTGTCCCATTCTTTTGTTCCACAACCAACTTTCATCTACTTGAATCGTGTAGCATTCTTCTTGTTCTTTAATATCTAAAACATATACATTACTTGAGGCTCTTGGTGCGATAGCTACTAATTTTCCTGATCCTTCCTTCCCGATTTCACATTTCTGGGAGTAAAAAATGAGTATATGTCCTTGATCACAAGTTTGGCTTACAATTAGAATATTAGGCTTCATATTTCGAACTAGTAGCACATTTTATGCTTTATGTTTCTTTTCTCCCAAAGTGAATGTGCCTTTTCTGAGTATTCTGGCAGATACATTATCTCCAAATATGTCACTTCCTTTTTACTTCTTTTTCATATTGAGAAATTTGATTTTATCTCTTATCATATGCTTAGAGCATCCATTGTCAATATACCATTGACACTTTTTGTTCTTGGCATACATAGCTACTTTACATTCTATTAGATTTTCTTCCACATGTTTTTATTTCCATATATTTTTATCTTTATTGTTGGGAATTCTTGTATTCAAGGATTACATTGAAAATATACATTCATTGGCTTTATGACCATAATTGGTTCACTTGTGACATTTAACATTGTAATCTTGTAAAGGAGAGAATGCATTATAGTTTATTTTCTATGCATTATTCTTGTTTTTCTTATATCTTTAGACATTTTAGGATTGTACTTTCTATAGGCTTTACAATGTACTGTTTTATGTCCAAAATTATTGCAAGAGTAGAAATATCCAAGGAATATATGTTGATATGTATTAGGGGGGGTCCTTCTGGTCACTGTGTTCTTTTTCTTTTGTAGGGGGTGATGATTTTTGTTTATTAGGAACACTCTTTAATGATACCATATTGCCCTTGTTACCTTCCATTTTTAAGGGGTTTCTAAGAGCATCTACATAACTGATTGGTTGTTTTTTAGTCTTTTGTTTTGTAGAGGTTGAATCTTGATCATATATGAGTCTTGTCTTATCGTTTCATAATATTTGACTATTAAGAATGTGATTCAATATTTTGAACTATTCTCAAATATTGATTGGTTGTTTCCTTTCTCACGTTCCCTCTTTAGTTGAACAATTTTAGTCTCTAGCTTCTTACAATCTTGTTGTTTTTCATTGAGTTGTTTAATCAAGACTTACTCATTTCTATTGTCTTCTTGAAGTTGAATCTTTAGGTCAATGATGATTTTCTCTGATTCTTTGATGGTTTTTTAAGATTCCTTTTCTCTTAATTGTTGTGCTTCATCAAATTCTAGTAGCTTCCCGCTTAGTAACTTGTCATTCTTTTTATACTTTCTAAGTTCTGCTAGTAACATTTCTTGTCTGGGGCACAAGGGATATCCAGGTCTGTAGGTGCATGAGAAGCCCCCGAGCGCAACGCGGGAAGGTCTCGTTTAAAGTTTCCAAGCAAGTTGGCAGGCAAGATTGTATTTCCGACAGTCCAGATTTATCCGAGGGAGCAGATCAACGGTTGGCGGGGAATCGTAGCTAGCAGAGGCGCGCCGAGATTAGAACATTGGACAGCACCCACTAGGCATGAAGGAAAGAATAGAAACCACCCATCCAAATGACACGTGACACGAGATCCAGTCGCGTTGGTTTTTTGACAGTCGCGAGTTCGAGGGGCGAGAGTTTCATGGTGTTCTACATCTCGAAACTCCGAACCTCGAAAGCGCCAAAGGTGCCCAGAGTCGGGCCCACAGGATCGCCGAATGAGTTCAGGACTATTGGATCTAAGAAGGACGCGTGGCGCGAGATCTAGTCGCGTCGGCATTTTGACAGTCACGAGTTCAAAGGGTAAGGGTTCTATGTCCCTCTACATCTCGAAACCCCGAACCTCGAAAGCACCGAAAGCACTCAAGGCCGGGCCCACAGTATCGCGAATGAAATCTTAGCTGTCCATCACAGGAGACACCTGGCGTGTGCGATTGGGCTCCTCGTCTTTTCACCCATCGCGATTTTGAAGCGCAAGGAGTGGCTCCCTCACATCCCCGATGCGTGAAGTGACGAAAAGCATCCGGGACCCAGGCCCACAGCGTCGGTGGGAGAGTTCTGAACTGTCATACCTAGAGGGATGCATGACACCAGATTAAGCCGTCTCGGCGTTTCGCTCATCGCGAATTCAAGAAACGGGGATCAACTCCTTCCTATTTGTGGACACCGAAGGCGCCTTTGAGAGTAAACACAGGGTCATAGTTGTGGTCACCTAGGAAAGAAGAGAGTTGTGCAAAAGGGGCCAAATCTGTAGAGTAGTGTCGCCGAAAGGATCGTCGCGATCTCCAGGCGCCATTTCATTCGACCTCGGTCCTGGTTTTTGCTTGGAGTAAATGAAGGCGAGAAAGAATGGTTGAAACCTATCTTCATGCATTAAGTGCAGGATATGGAGGGCCTGGCCAGCGGTCTGCTTGAAAGGGTCCCGTGTACCATTTTTCAAAAGAGGCCATGCCTAGTCCTCGATTAGCAAGAGGAAGTCTGCACATGCTAGCTCAACATTTAGTGGCTCAGATACCCTCCTTATAGGAGCCATGCGCAATTGAGGTGGTACGTGAAGAAGGATTTCAGTATGAATTGGATCGAAAAGACACTGAGCTCTAGGTGTCTGGGCACGCCTCTGTTAGGCGAATTTTCCTGAGTATATAGACTCAGTCTTTGTATTTTGTAAGGGATCGGTGGTAGAGCGCAGCTCCTGATTGTAAAGTTTTAGCAGACATTCTAGTTTTTGGGTCATGCATCTGTATATGAGATTTCTTATTTTATAATAGACAGTATTCTTACTCCATTTAAGTTTTCATCTTATACTAAGAGAGTTCATGATCGACTGATTCACACGGATTATGGCAATTCTATTGTGATAAAGGATTTATTGTGGCATTATTGTTTTCTCTGGTTTTCTGCATTTGAACGTAGGAAGATCTTGCGTTTATATGTCTTCTTCCACAGTATGTTAGGAACTTGATGTTTACGATAGACCTTTTCATCTCTCTAATACAAGTCTCCCCCCTAGTCACTCTTACTACAACTTACTATCTGAAGTCACCTAGGACCTCACTTGCTCATGCATGCCTGGCCTAGTTCTGGAGTTAAGACCACATCGTTTGAGTTAACCTCCATATGATCACCCCATTAAACAAATCGTGACATAAACTAATGGGCGTTGGGCTCTTCTCCTACTGCAATCCAGGGGTGACTTCTGATGCTAACATTTCTGGCGCCGTTGCCGGGGACGAAGTTGAAAATTTTCCCCGGGATTTAACGACATTGAGCCTTTGATTCTGAAGGTGCATCAGGTATGAGAGCCTTTGAAGATTGCTACTGTGCACCTGGCGACTCCATTGTGACGAATCCACTAGGGAGAACCTTCTCTATTAATTGTGGCTTTCAGAGGCAGACACACACGGTCTCATCCACAACTGCCCCTAGCTACACTTGAAACTAATCCAGAGGTGGTTCTCAGAAAAGGAAAGGCCTCTGAAGAAGAAGCTTCCACCGCTGAAATAGGAAATCTTCCATCTCTTTCTGTAAGAACTCCATTTTCTCCTCCTTAGTTTCTTAATAGACCTCCTTCAGTGGTTTCCCGTTTCCTGAATTTTGGGAGTGTTCCTACTGAGTTTTCCCCTCCTGATCTGGGATTGGAGGGAGAAATCCTTGTCACTCCTCTCTCCTCTGAAGTTCTACATTGGCGTAGACCCAGGACCACAGAAGATTTCCCCACTCCTACACAAGGAGGAGCACCTGCTGACTTGAGCTTGTTAGCCTTCTCCTTAAATCTCCTCTTGTTTCCCACTCCACTTCGAGACTCACTCCCAGTAGCCCCTTCATGAACTCCTTCTCCTCCAAGCTCTCCTCCACCTAATAGTCCTATGGCTGGTGCTAATCCCCCTCTAAATAGAATGGACGCCATAGTCGCTGCTAGATATGCTCCCTTAGTTCTACCCCATCCTATGAATCCTCTCCCTGCTAGAGATTACTTGAAGTATATGCCCAAGTTCACTGGGGAAGGGGATGTAACTGCTAAAGAGCATCTGGCTACTTTCTACAGTTATGCAGACAACCTGAACATTAAAAATGAGGATGTCTGGATGAGATTTTTCGTCCAGAGCCTAGATGGCGAGTCGAGGAAGTGGTTTAGAGGATTGGCCCCTGGATATATTGCTAGGATCGAAGCCCTGGATAGTGCTTTCTTGAGGCAGTGGGGAGACAGGAAGGATTTCATGTATTACATGATAGAGTTCGGGTCTTTGAAGAAGATGGAAGGAGATTCTATCTCTGACTTCTCCAAAAGATTTAATAAGATGTATAATAAAATTCCTGCTGAAATAAAACCCTCAGAAGCCTCAGCCAAAATTTCTTATGCTAGTGCGTTTGGCCCCGATTTCTGTCTTTTGTTGAGAGAACGAAGAGCCACCTCCTTGGCTCAAATGCAAGATACAGACATAGAAGTAGAAACCAATGTATTAGCAACTGATAGACTGAGGAACAAGGCTGACACAGACAGGAGAAAGGGCAGAGATGAGGCCTCAACATCTGGCCCGACGGTGCCCCACCCTCAAGTGGATGAACTGACCAAGATGGTGAAGTCTTTGTCTGTAGAGATGGAGAAAATGAAGGTGGAAGGGAGGAAAGAATACAAGGGCCATCACAACACCGAAAACAAAGGAGGTTTCAGGAGGCTGAACAATATTACTCCTCCGACTGTGCAAAGAGAAAGGGTAAGAGACAGAGAAGACCAGAAAATTTAGGCCCCTTTTCAAAACAATTTTGTGGCCGAAGGGGAAGAAGGGGAAACAAATGAGTTGGATCCTGAAATCCATTGCTTCGGGGAAACTCCTCCTTTTCCTCATCTCACTCAATCATCATATGAGGAGTCTCTCATGGACAGTCAGCTAAATGAACTGAGCAAGGATGGCTAGACTAGTGGCGGCCAAGGCAGATATGATCTGCGTTCTAAGAGAAAGACAGTAGCACCCGATGTTTCTGAGTAGTCCAATAGAAAAGAGAATCCTGCTAATGAGGTAGCGGACAGTCACAGAGGTAAGAAGACCCAATCCCCCTCTCCCATGGTTTATATTCATGTTCCCAAAATAAGAGAAATCCCAAAGCTCTCGTCCTCTTTTAATTTCGAGCATGAAATTCAAAAAATCAAAATCCCTGTGCCCCTAACCGAATTGATTAAACATGAAGGGTTCAAGAAATGATTCTCTAAGATTTTACAGTCTGAGGTCTCAATCCTTCACACAGACTCCATCAATTTTCAAGATGAAAAGCCTACAATTATTCTAGGTCCTATGGTAGAAGACAGGAGTGACTCATCCTCTCCCTTCTACACTTCCTTGAACATACATGACAAGGTACTGCACAATTGTTTGATGGATTCGAGGGCTTCTCACAACCTCATGCCCAAAACTCTCATGGAAGATTTAGGGCTAGAAGTCACCCGAGCCTATCATGACCTCTATTCCTTTGACTCCAGAAAGGTTCAGTGTCTAGGAGTTATCAAAGACCTGGTC